>OVAN01013442.1:0-12835 GCA_900406275.1 Anastatica hierochuntica
TCAAGTGACTCAAGAGAAGTCAAAATTTTGAAAGTTGGAATCCGGAAGAAGCGACGGTACGGATGGATTCCTTAGGAAATTTAAGGGATTGGAAATACTGACGGTTCGTCCTAAAAAGTCTTAAACGAACGGGAAATTAGTCGGGAACCTTATTCTTCGACCAAAGGGAGTAAAATGGTTTCGGGAATAAGAGTTATGAATATTTCTTAGAGAAAATTAAGTTTTCCTCGAAAGAAATATTTTCTCGATCTTTCGGAAGGTATTCGGCACGTTCGAACCCGCGAAACGAACGTCCCGACACGATCAGAACCGATCGGACACTGTTTGGTACGATCGGATACGTTCGGATTGGATAAAAACATGACACACATGTGCTCAGCAGGTCTGAAAAGCGTGTCACGCGGTCGGACACGTGTCGCCGAATGGGAGATCTTGGTGTCCCATGTGTTGAATCATGCTAAGCCCCTGGTCGCCTATATATACCCATTTCTCCCTTCATAACTTGAGTTTTGGAGACTTTGGCACAAAGAGAAACAGTCCCGACCGTTCGGATACACGACCGACGGTTGATCAGACTGTCCGGATGCGCGATCGGCAACTCGCCCGAACGTGTTTTTAAAGACTTTCCTCGTGCCTAAGTCCTTTTGAAGAATTTTCTTGTGCATAAGTGAAGTTTTAGAGAGTTCTTCGTGCCTAAGGGAGTTGCTGCCGAGAAAACTCCATGCACGACGCTCGGGAAGTTTCTTAGGTAAGCTGACCATCCGAAATCATGATTTCTCTCGAGTACTTTGCTTACCGATCGTGTAACCGGAAGTATTGATCGTGCATATGATGGTTGTTGATGTGCCAAGTGCTCAGGATAGCACAAAATCAACACGAAACCTAGGTGGAATCTGTTCGGAAGGTTGCTAGGTCACGTTCGGGAACTATTGAGCTTCCGAAAAGTATCCGGTAAGGGTTTTCAATATCGGAATGTTCGGTTACCCGTGAGTACGGACTGGATCGGTATAAAGTGATCGGGTTATGCGTGTTCAGGTTTGTGCCGTGAAAGGACTTGGCGAGATCGGTCCGTGGGTTCCCGATAAGAAGTTAATCATTCGGTAAGTTCTCGGATCACCCGAACGTTGCTTTCCGAATAGCTTTGCCGAGCAATTCTTTCCGAATAGTTTTCCGGCCATTAACCGTAGGAATCCGACTATACGGAACTTAGGATTTCCATAGGTCGCTAGGCTCGGCTACGCTCGGACCCTATTCGTTCCTTAGCTAAACCTTGTCGGATTTCTAAGGTGAGTCTTGGTAGTCGATTTCTCATGTTCGCATGAGCTGCACCACAAGTTGTTTGTGTTTTTCATTGCTTGGTGTTTGGATCGTGATACATATAATACTTGTGTGATCATCGTGTGATGTTATGGCCGTAAGTTATTTATAGTTCATATCATCCGTTCGGTTGTTCCGTGTTCTGTCCGGACGTGACCTTAATCCGGATAGAGTACGAACATGTCCGAACGTTGAGAAAACTTAGTAAACTATACGGAATATTAGCCCGAGGTTCATAGCGAACCAAGAGTGATGTTTATGGTTAAGTATAATGAAGTAAAGATTAAGGAACTACCTAAGTCATTGTTGCCCATGATTACCCACGTCTGTGGCTTGGTCGTTGCGTGGTGGCGCGTGGACGAATCAGGTACACGAAGATACGGAGAGACTGGTTCGCTACCATGGCCGTGTACTGCGTGACGACGCAGTGCTAGAAGTTCCATGTATCATGGCTTCTAGTGGAGGAATGTGTAATGTATATATAACATTACTATCGTCCTGTTTAGCCTTTGTGGCTATGGGATTAGCTATATTTAGATATATTTTTACTTGAGGTGGATACGGGTAATATGGAAGCGATGCACCTAAGGGTTTTCCCGGGATAAGTATTGATAAGCATTGATAAGTATTGATAAGTATGGATAAGTATTGAAAAGTATGGTGAAGTACGGTTAAGTATTTACAGTATACGTGAGTGACATACTTGTTGGTTTCTCTTCTATTTATCGTATCGTTTTGGGGTTAGGACTGTATGAATAGTGGGTTGGGTTTCCAGGCTCACTGAGTAACGTTGTTACTCACGACTCTCTTGTGCGTGCAGGTAACCACTAGAATGGGGACTTCTTTTTCTTTGGGGTGCAAAGGAACGTCTAAGAGAGCATTAATTTTTATTGTCCTTGCAAAGGAAGTTTGATGTATAGCTACGTAAACGCTGTGAGCCTTAGGCTCTAGGGAAAACATATAAGTTTTCTTGTAACGATTTCAAAGTACTAAGTATATATAATATAGAAAGTTTCTAACAACTACTAGTTCCAAATGATATTAGTCCTTGTTCGGACGAACTAACTATTAATCGTTGCTCAACGGGTTGAAAAGCCTAGAGCAATGGTTAGCAGGATATATGGTGAACTCGGGCAGTTGGTCAAGGAACCCGATTTTGTTTTGGGAACCTCGGATCGGCCGTATGGGAACATCATATGTGCCACTTATGTTCAGCAATGAACGGGGGTGTCACATCGGCCACTATCTTTCCTTCAACCTTTTCCCTTCCTCAAAATTCATTCCTCCACGGTAAACCTTCTTCTCGATTCATTAAGTTAGATGTCGATCTATATTCTCTTGGTAGGTTATACCACATCGTCGAGAGCAAGCCCTTGGGTTGTTAAAATTTGGAGATATTTGCTCAAGAACCGTGTCTTCAACTTGAAAAACAATGGTGACCGAACCAAAGACAGGGAAATTATTCTCTTTAAGCTGCGAGGCAAAATCGAATGACATTTTTTGGGCTCATCATGAGAGAACCGCAAGGGAAGGGAGAGAGATTATTTTTGGTAAAGATTTTGATATTTGTTAGAACCGAATCAGGTGACTGAAACGTATGGAAATTTTGAAGCTCTGGATTCCTTCTCTTCCTATCGCCGACAATGGTGGTTAAGCCTATTGGATCTGAGGTATGATTCACCGATCGGATCGGATTTCGGCTTTTCTCTTAATTCTATATTGCATGTGATCGTTTGTTCAGAATCTGGTTCGAGTCTTATCTTTTTGTGGGGGTATTGATATATCCTCTTCTAGATATATGAGTTATAATTGGCCTCAGAATTGTGGATTTGATTTATTGATGTTAGAGGTTTTTGCATTCATGAATGATGATTTCTTTCACTTTAATGGATGAGAGTCCATGTTTAGCTTGCCATAGAGACTTTTAAGGCTTCAGACAATACAAAATATATCCGGGATTTGTAATTTGTGATCTCATATGCATTTTAAATTTACGATGATGGTAGGTGTGTGCGGTGTTGAACAATCATAACTTTAACTGGTATTAAAAGGGGTTTGGGGGTGTTTATTACATTTCATTCCCTTTGTGCAAGTTAGGAAGATAGACACCTGTTGTGAGCCTAGCTGCTCCGATTGATAGGAGATTAGAGTAGATTGTTCTCTCCTGTAATGCTGCAACAGCACAACATCATATGTACAATTTTCAATGTGAGTACCTCTTAAATTATACATTTTGTGACTACTTCTCCTTTGGGAGATCTTGAATCTAACATGAAGAAATTTTTAGATTATCTGCATAGTCGATGCTAGAGGAGGACAAAGTTATGCAGATCTCGGTGGAGCAGAAAATTTTGCGCCAGAAATCAATCGTGGAGGATCAAGACGAAGAACACATAGTGACTATATTGAAATCAACATGAACGTCCCCATGTCTCCATCACCTTTTTGTGGAATATTCCATGAGATAGATGAAGGAGAAAGTTGTGCAGGATCAAACATAGAAGGATCCATGTTCATGTGGTCCTTCAATGGAATTCTAAAGTGAGTAAATCAAGATCAAGGAAAGCAAAATAGGCTTGTTATGTGCCATAAAGTAGAAGAAACATCGGCAAATAATTTTGCAGTATGTGTCCTCAGCTATTGGTGGTGGTCTCTGCTGAACTCAACTACTTTTCTATTCTTTTCTTCTTTCTTTTTAGCTTAGAGCAGCTCCAATGGTTAGCTTCAAATTTTTCTTCAAAAATGACTTTTATTCAAAATGAAGAAAAAAAATGAAGCAACATCTTCTCCAGTGGTTTGCTTCATTTTTTCAATTTAGAAAGAATATTCCAAATATATTCCATCTCCATTTTATCACTAATTGCTAATAACACCTTTTACTTTTTCAAGTTTACCAATTTTTTGCCCAAGTATTTTTTTTATCAATACTTCAACACAATTAGTATTTTATATAAATTAAACATTATCATATAACAAACCATTACGCATAACATTATACATAGAACATTATATTTTACGAAGAAACACTAGAAATATATTTCTCTNCATTACGCATAACATTATACATAGTACATTATATTTTACGAAGAAACACTAGAAATATATTTCTCTCACAAATGTTATATTAAGTAATTTTATGCTTAATTGGATGTTACTAATGTATTTGGATTTTTATATTAATGAAGTCATTGTGCTTATATATGTTTTAGTATATTTAACATTATAAAATAATTACATAAAATTAATAATAGAAACTTTAAAATTATTTGGATCATAATAACGCATATAATTTGTTTAAGCAAAAAATAAGAAAAAGTTAAAGCTAAAGGACCAATTTACAATTTAAAAAGTTCATCTTCAAAAAATGAAGATGTGAATAGTGTTTCTTCAAATTTGAAGCAACACTGTTCATTGCTTCATTTTGAAGCAAAAAATGAAGTTCGATTGGAGTAAGTTTTTCTTCAAAATGAAGCAAAAAGTAGAAAATGAAGCTTGATTGGAGATGGTCTTAGTATTTCATAATTACAAAAGAGAGAAAACAAAACTTGAGTCAAGTTTTGGCAAACATTCATCCCGCTTATTTAAAGCAACATAATAGTTGCTACGTTTTGATTAACAATCAACGAATCTCAATCTTTTTATTAACTTAAATAATTTAACAGTCTTGATGACAGGACAATAACCAATACTATAAGATCATCGAATTAACATATATGTTTGGTTTTATTATTCAAATGTAACATCGAATCATTAGAAAACGTATCACCCGAAAATAATAGAGGACTATTAGCTAAATGGATACAAGGTCATAAATAGATAAAACACTCTACAAGTCAACCACAGACTTTATCACTTTGTTTACTCATCCAAGATTTCATAGTAATTAAAAAAAAAAGTTGTAATGTATCTAAAGAACGACTCCTAAAGTGTTTCATGTATAACCATCCATGGAAGGTTTGTTTTTTTGTATAGTTATAAGTCAATATTTTTCAATTAAGTTCTTTAATTAACCACCAATTAACAATTAAGTTTTGTATTTTAATTTTACAGGCCGAATCATTGTTCACGCCGTTATCTATGACCTCACTATGCAGAAAATTTTATTTCCTACATGGGATAATTTTTCACTTCATTTATCACTAGTCTCAATTATTTGGATAAATAACTATCCAAGGAACCAATTAGATTATAAAATATCAATATTTAAAATTCTGTAGATCTAAGCCTTGCTTCTATTACTTTCACGATGCAATCAAGCCCATGCTTTTTATATATTATTGTCTTCTACTTTCTACACATTTTTATCTTAAACAAGCTGTGTGTCGACCTATAGTCAACCTAAATTTCAACTCTCATCACCGATAAAACTTTAAAATTTCAAACAAATTTTACGAATCATTATGTTTTTGATAAAATAATCAAAACGTTAATATGATTTAGAAATTTCATAAATGCTTTCAAAACATCATGTTGCGAATTTGTTTTCTTCTTTGAAATTGTTATTTTCAACCTTCATATCTCTTTTTTAGTATATAAAAAGGTTAGACAAAACGTTTTAACTTCTTAAAATGGATGTTATTATGCTACTATGTGCACCCGTTTCTCTATATTTTAATTTTTCTTAATTTTATGAACTAACGTCTATCATATCTGGTGATCAAAAAGAAAACGTCTATTATATCTAACTTCTAATTAAAATTTGCAGAAATATACAGAAAATATTTTTCCCTGAAGTTAGTTATTCAGTAGTATATCTTTCTTTATGTTGGTTATTAGTAGTTTTTCCTTCTGGAAATTGTATCAAAACAAAGCCACATACATTTACTTTACATTATGTATATATTTATATATTTAGTGGTGTATTTTGTTGTAATGTTCAATTAGAGTTAACTAGCGTACATATTTTTTATTATACACACGTGTGATTATATATTGTATACTATTTTTGCATATGGTAACTATTTTCAAAATAGAAATTTGGCAAACATTCACATGTAATAAAATAATTTTATAGTTAGTTAAGAAATTGTTTTTTTTTTTAAATATGTTTAGAAGTTCATCTGAATTTAATGATTGCACTTTAAACAAAAAATATATTATCAAAATTTAGTAACTAATAAATCAGATTTGATAATAGTTTCGAAAAGGAGATATGATTTAAGATTTCACTATAAAAAATTTTGATAGAAAATTATATTCATAATCGAATTCTTTGCAACTTATTACATGTTAATCATCTAGATATATATTTGGTTTAATTTGTTATCTTACTTATGAATTAGTCCAACAATAGATTTTGTACTATAGATTTTTTAGAATGAACTCTATTTTAATAGGGTAGATTTTCGGTAAAGTGATGAATGATTATATTTTCGCATTGATCTCAATATTTAACAATGCAAATGCATTATGTAATTATGTATTTATACATAAATGAAATAGAAAACAATTATCCCCATAAAAATTTATTGCTTTATAAACACTATATATGGATGATTCTTCTACTCATCTAAAATATCATTCTATATTTATGGCTTCACAACAAAAATTCAAGGATGATACGTTGATAAATGCGACATCAAAAGTTCTGGAAAATGTTATTCGAGCAAACTGATTTCCACATTGAAATGTGTTCTTTGATATTTTATTATATTGTTATTGTAACAATTGCAAATGGAAAAAAAACGATAAAAAGGACTTTAAAATTCTATCCTACACAAGTTTTTGATTATATTTTTTTTACTAAGCAAATTTTGGATGATATTTCGATCAAAACAATTACCAATTTGGAAGAGGTAGGGATTTTTTACATTATAATTATGTGAACTTTATTATGTATATATATATATATATCGATGAAACTTTACATACACAAACATGAATTGCAAATTTTACACATAATTTATTTTATAATTTTAAATTATTAGTATAGTACTATATTTGAATTTCTTTCAAAAACGGTTAAAGTTATAATTATATGGTTTTATATACGTTAAACAAACCGTTTTGATACAATTATGATTAAAAAATGGTTACAGTTAATAACCTTTTTTAACCATAACTAATATTATTTAACGGTTATCCGTTACGATTTTATCCATTTTATACGGTTATAATATGGATACAATAAAATTATGAAATAATTAGGGTTTGAAATATGTTTACGTTTTTATGTAATGCCTAATTATTCTCGCTAAATGTCATATATGCCTATAACTTTTGAAGATAAAAGTACACAACCATAGACTAACTATCTAAAAAGATAGTTATAATGCCCAAAAAACATTTTAAACATATAAATCTATGTGGATCAAATACTCGGATGCTCTTAAATGATATCACGTCATCAGTTGAAAAGAATGTTTTTCGGTCCACAATTAAAAGTAAAAACGATCAACGAAAATATATTTGTAGAGATATGCGAAACTTAAAATTTCGGCTTCAAATATTTAATGAAAAGTCCAGTTCAATAAATATATTCAGCCCATCAATTCCATGAGATCGAGAGTCGGGTCGTCCTCTTCACTCTCTCCTTTTACTTCATGGTTAAAATTCAATAATTGAATCTTAACTCACAATTACTCACATTTTAACATAATGAAAAAAATTATGATGCCAGCGAAACGACTCTTTTCATTCTTTCCCACGATTTGTAAACCCACTCTCACCCGATCTACACTCACCCTAGATTACTTACTCATTACAAATAGAAACCATGGCTGCTCACAGTCCGAATCGACCTTTCCCCGAAGAACTAACAAAGTTTTAATTATAAATGCCAATTTTGCAGCGGGGATGTCTTTGTCTGATATATGTTTAATTAATTAACGATATTGATCAAATAGGCTATTTTGGGTACATTTGAACAATATGAAGTACTAAAGGAACTACTAAAAAAAATTACTAAAGCTTGATGGACCACAAGGTGTAAATCTTATCTCTTTTCTTCTTATGGACGAACAGCTAGCATTGCTTTTCTTCTTAGGGACGAACAGCTAGCATTGTGGGGACCAAGTTACGAGCTGGCAATACTAGGACAGATCACTAACGATCCTATGATGAGCCAATCATTGAAGAGAAACCTTAGTATTCCTCATTTAGTATAATTTAGTGTCCAGGTTCATTGTTGTTATTTTTACTCTCTCTTATTTTCGATTGTAAGGTCTATAAAGACCAAGGCTTTGTTTAATAATAAACTCAGACTTTACATAATATTTTCTCTCTAATCTTCAACAATGTTTCTCTTAATCTTCAATCCTTCTTAAATATTTGATTCTATTCTACAAAAACTATCATGGTATCAAAGCAATTTGGTTGCATATTCTAAAGATTCTGGTTTTTTTTTTTTCATATTCTAAAGATTCTGGTTTTGCATTCTTCATTTCTGTTTTTGGTATTCTTCATTTCTGGATTTGCATCAAGCAAACACATCAAAGACAACAACTTTCTCTCGGATTCTCAGCAAAAGGCAGCATCTGTTATCAAATCTAAGATCATTTCTCTTTGATCTTCATAAAGATAGTAGCATTTCTTCAAAATCTGTGAGATTTTTCATAACAAAGCTCCCTACTTTCTTGGATTCTAATCAAAATCCGAGACTTCTCTCCAAGATTGTGTCTTTCTATAAGCTTGGATCCTCAAAGTTGGGTGATTTCTTCAAGATTCAAGCATCAAAATGGAGGATATGGTTCACGGAGTTTCTGATTTTAAGATTTCAGTGATACTTAAGGGTTCTAATTACACTTTGTGGTTAAAAACAATCAAAACTTCTATTTGTGGTAAAGGTCTTTGGGAACATATCTTGGAGGACAAAAGTGTGAATGAAGAAGATTACTCAAAGGAGAAGGATGAAGCTTCCAGGAAGGAAGAAGCTAAATGTTTCCAAGAAGACCAATATGTTTTGGCTTGCTCTAAAACAGTTTGGATCCATCGATCCTTGAAGCCTATTCATATTGTGAAACGACTATGGAGCTTTGGGACACTCTTAAGAGAGTGTATGGAGATGTGTCTGACGTCAACCACATTTATGAGATTAAGAAGGCCATTAATGAGCTAAATCAAGAGGATTTAGACTTCAAAAGGTATTTTGGAAAGTTTCAATCTTCGTGGAGTGAGTTAGATGCTTTAAGACCAAGTTCTATAGATCCTAAAGTTCTTAATGAAAGAAGAAAGCAAGATAAGACTTTTGGATTGTTATTGAATCTGAATCCAAGCTACAAAGAGGTGATAAAGTCTATCTTAAGAGAGTCTAAGCTCCCAAGCTTTGAAGAGGTTTGGTCACGGGTTCAAAGGGAGGAAGGATCAATGGGTTTATTCGGTGGAAGAAAAGAGATTGTGACTGCTCATAAAGGTGTCTTCAAGGACGAGGATAGGAGGACTGTTGTGTGTGAACATTGCCACAAGAAAGGTCATTCCAAAGAGAAGTGTTGGATTTTTCATCCTCATTTAAAACCGGCAAAGTTCAAAGAGTCTAAATCCGCCAATATTGCTCAAGGAAAAGATGTAGCCGAGACCTCCTCAAACCAAGGAAATGAACTGGTCTTACATACTTCAATGGAGTATGTAAAGAAGCGTGACTTGGAGGATCTCATCAAGCCTTATGTCTTTAAACTCGGTATCTCTTACTTAACAGCTCAATTAAATCCGAATGTTGATCATAAACTTGTGGTAGATTCTGGTGCTTCTTATCATATGATTAGAAATGCTAAGTTGCTAGAAAACTTAGATCATAAGATTGTTGGGAAGGTTACTATAGCCAATGGTAAAGGAATTCCAATAGAAGGAACCAATTCTTTGAATCTATTTAACAAGAAAAGTGATGCCTTTTACATTCCTAAGTTTAAATCTAACATAGTTTTGGTTAAAAGAGCAACTAATGATCTTCAATTCAATGTTATTTTTAGTCCTAATGATGTTAAGTTTCAGGATATTGAGAATGGTAGAATCTTGGGCAAAGGAGGAACCGAAGATAAGCTTGATGTTCTCGATCATGCACCCTCAAAATACTCGGATTCAGTAGCTTTAAAGTTATGTATTTTTTCTAATAATAAAAGTGTATTGTGGCATGCTAGACTAGGCCATCCTCACTCTTGGCTTTAAATTTAATATTTCCTAATGTTGCTTTTGATCATTCAACTTGTGAAGCATGTATTCTTGGCAAACATTGTAGAACTGTTTTTCCAATGTCATCTATTATCTATGAGAAATGCTTTGACTTAGTACATTCTGATGTTTGGACTTCACCTTTCATATCTAGAGATAGAGACAAGTATTTCGTGACATTCATAGATGAAAAATCTAAGTATACTTGAGTTACTTTGCTTCCATCTAAAGATAGAGTGTATGAAGCATTTGTGAATTTCCATAACTATGTTACTAACCAATTTAATGTTAAAATCAAAGTGTTTAGATCAAATAATGGTGGGGAATACACAAGCGAACGATTCAAGGATCATCTTAACAAGTATGGGATATTACATCAAACTAGTTGTCCTCACACACCACAACAAAGTGAAGTGGCAGAAAGAAAGAACCGACATCTTATGGAAGTAGCAAGAGCTATGATGTTTCAAGCTAATGTTCCAAGGAGGTTTTGGGGAGATGCGGTCTTAGCTTTATGCTATCTTATCAACCGAATTGCAACTAGAGTCTTACAAGACTCTTCTCCATTTGAGGTACTGGATCGAACTAAACCTTCTATTGATCACCTAAGGGTGTTTGGGTGTGTGTATTTTGTGTATGTCCCAGGTGAAAAAAGAAACAACTTGGAGGCTAAGAGCATTAGGTGTATGTTCCTTGGGTACTCAACAACGCAAAATGGATATAAATGTCATGATCCATCTACAAACAAGACCTTTGTATGTAGAGATGTGCGGTTTATTGAGGACCAAGGCTACTATGACAAGAAAGAAAGAGAAGGACTAGAGGAGCTAGTAAGGCCATCGGATTTGGCCAACAATTTGTGGTTTCTTTTGAATCATTTGGGTAATGATAAGTTCAAGGATTCAAGACAAAGTAATGCTCCATCAAACCAAGAGGGTAATGGAGATACTCAAGAAAGTACAACCACTCAAAAACCATCTCAAGGTCAAATGGAAGAGCCTATTCAAGATACAAGTCTATTCAAGATACAAGTCTAGAAGACTTAGTAAATAAAGAAGAAGGGCATATCCAACAAGAGAAAGAGGAAATGGTAGAAGAAGAAGTGGCCGAACCTATTCAGCCTTTAAGGAGGAGTACTAGGCTTAGAAATGGACCAGAAAATTGGAAGAATACAAGAGTCTACTACAATAGTCAAGCGGTTGCTCATCCCATACAAAGTGTTTGTTCCATTGACCTTTTGCCGGAAGCTCATCAAGCCTTTCTTGTAAAGATAGAAGAAAATCAGATTCCAAAGAGTTATGAAGAAGCTAAGGACAAGAAGGTTTGGATTGATACGGTTGGAGATGAAAGAAGAGAAATGGAAAAGAACCATACTTGGGATGTTGAGGATCTTCCTAAAGGAATGAAACCAGTTACATCTAAATGGTTATTCACCATTAAATACAAGAGTAATGGGGATATTGAAAGATACAAGGCTCGCTTAGTTGCTCGGGGATTCTCTCAAACTTATGGAGAAGACTACAAGGAGACTTTGCTCCGGTGGCTAAGCTCGACACCGTAAGGGTTGTGCTCTCTTTGGCCACTAATCTATCGTGTAATCTGTGGCAAATGGATGTGAAAAATGCTTTCTTTCAAGGAGAACTCGAAGAAAAAGTATATATGGTTCCACCTCCCAGGCTTGAAGATTTGTGTAAACCCGGACAAGCTCTTAGACTAAGGAAGGCTATCTATGGTCTGAAACAATCACCAAGAGCTTGGTATCATAAATTGAGTTCGACCTTGATGGATATTGGTTTCAAGAGGTCTCATTCGGATAATACCTTATTCACTCTTAAAACTTCTCACGGTTTGGTAGTAATTCTAGTTTATGTTCAGCAAAGGAGCTCTTGAAGAAGGCTTTTGATATCAAGGATCTTGGTGGATTGAAGTGTACAGATCGGATGAAGGCCTCTTTCTCTCACAAAGGAAGTATGCTCTTGATTTATTAGAAGAAACGGGTAAACTTGGTTCAAAGGCAACAAAAACACCACTTGAAGATGGCTACAAGGTCAATGGAAAGGGGGAGAAAAGCGAGGAGAAGTTTGCGGATGTTAGGCAGTATAGAAGACTTGGGGGCAAACTTATCTATCTTACTCTTACACGACCAAATTTGTGTTTTGCGGTAAACCAAGTTAGTCAACACATGAAGGAGCTTACGATTTAGGTCAAGGCATTTGGATGGAAAGGAATGAAAATACAGAAATTGTTGGTTATTGTGATGCAGATTGGGCAAGAGATAGGATTGATCGGAAGTCTACTACGAGGTTTTGTACGTTTATTGGTGGAAATTTAGTCACTTGGAAGACAAAGATTCAGAAGGTAGTCCATTTGATGCGTTTCCGCTTAGATCTGGGAGGTTTTTAGTCCCTTATATTGC
>OVAN01013443.1:0-12833 GCA_900406275.1 Anastatica hierochuntica
ACTTATTTGAACTAAAAAAGCAAATCAAACTTCGATTTCAAAGAATTGAATATAGTGACTTATAAACGTACTAATCTCACTTCGCTTCTTCCTCGAAATGAATGTAGTAGGATGAGTTATCATGTTTTATTATTGTCAATACCTTGTGCTACAAGTTACTGGTTTCGCCAGTAGTAGATCCACATTGCGTAAGAGAAGGGCAGCTGCTCCGATTATTTTTTCAAAATTCCANGTAAAATCCATAATAATTTCAATAGTGTCTCTCCATTTTTGCAGTTTAATCCTTAGTTTTTAAACAATTTAAATATTGCCCCCCTCCCCCCAAAAAATAATGTCTACATTCGCCACGAGGTCTCACCTTCTTAAAGATCAATTTTAAATTTGGATTAATTTTTCAAAAGCAAACCATGTCCGTGCAAGGCACGGGCCAACACCTAGATTGATTTAAATAAGATGCATTATGATATTGGAGAGCTTCAACCCAACAAATAAATTGAAGACACAATATTGGATGTACTGAAAATCAATTGTCCTAAGTTTTTTTTATTTATTTTTTTGTTTTTATTCTATGTGTGTTTTAAGTAGCTGTCATTTTTATCTTTTATGGCAGTTGTTGCTTTGAAATAATATACGTACATGATAAAAATAATAAATATATAAAAATAAATTAAGTTTAAGAAATTTAATATGTTTAATTTTTAGATACTTATATCATTTCACTTTTCATAATTTGTTAAACACCATGATACATCTCTTGGTAATAAATTATAAATAAACCACATGATAATAAAAATAATGGATAAAGCATAAAAACAAAAAAAACTTAAATCCACTATTCTAACGAACCAAATGTGTTCTTCACATTTTGAACTAACGTCATCACAACTAATTCTTATAGGAAGAAGACCATCTTTTTCTAGCGTAGATTTCTTCATATGCGGGATTTTGTACTTGTTTGATCCTCCAACTTTTATGATCTCATACATACACGATTGAAGACTCAAAAAAATATGGTTTACTTTTTTGTCAGGTATTTCTCGAAAGTCTCCTCTACTGCACGAACAAGATCTTTTATATTTTTGGGGCATTCCCTATGTTGTGGCGATTGAATGACACTAAAAAATCCAAGATTTAAAATATTTAGATCCGACGAGTTTGGCAGTTGACACATCAAATGAACATCAAAACCATTTTTTGACGCAACTTCTTGGAAATTTTTATCTCCACACTCAACATGTGTTCTTGCATTATCTTGTTGAATAAAGATAGTTTTCTTATATCTTCCCTTTGCCACCTTTCATGAATAATCGGAAGAACCTTTTCAATCAAGCATACTTTGATATCTTCTCTTTTGGCAAATATTGACGCTTTTAGTTCTAACGTCTCATCATCTCTATTTTTACTCCTTCTCTTTGTTGGCTGTGTATAGTAACAAATGGAAATATTCCAATTTTCCCATCAAACATCTCATTTCCTTCTTCGTCAATTCTTGGACGAGCCCTTGCCGCTGGAAACATCACTTTTCCAATATAATTTTTATTTTGACATGTACGGTGTGGCTCTTCTTCAATTGGACATAGATAATATTTCTTACTCTTCTTCGTCATATAGAACCATTTCTCATCGATATGAACTATGTTGTACATATCAACAAATTTGGACTCATGAGGTAGACTATTTTTATTACATAGAGATGCAAAATTATAGTCTACCTTTCATATTGCCTTCCTTCAAATGAGGCTTGGTGCTATTAGTATGACGTCGAATAAATCCTTATTTTCGCCTAAATAATGTTTTTGACTCACATTTATAACCATAGATATTGATCTCAAAGTTGTTTGTTTGCATAATGGAACATCAACAATTGTAGTTGGTTTACCGAGATCCTTTTGCGGTCACAATTCCTCGTTCTCCGATGAGATGCACTGACTCTTCCAACTTTAGATGTTGCTTTTGCTCGTTTCCAAATTCTTTGTATTGTTGCTATAGACATCGAAAATTGGTCAGAAACTTATCTTGTTATATTTTTTTTGCCAAATTTCCATCAATACTCCTCTCAAGTAAAACACCAAAAATCTATTGTTTTTCTCCATTTGACAAAATTTTCTGCTTTTGGTAGATTTGGTTGACTTTGAATTGTATCATACCCTGTTAAAAGTAAATTTAAGAAGAAATAAGAATAACTAAAGATATAGAGTAAGTCGTGACTGAAAAACAAAACAAATACATATTCTCAAACAACCAAGAGAAGATTACGCCAACAAATTATGATCATCACGCAAATCAATCACTTAGAAAATAACTAAATAATTAAACATATCACAAGAAAA
This sequence comes from Anastatica hierochuntica, assembly GCA_900406275.1. NCBI lineage: Eukaryota > Viridiplantae > Streptophyta > Magnoliopsida > Brassicales > Brassicaceae > Anastatica > Anastatica hierochuntica. Next base: position 2,331 of record OVAN01013443.1, read on the forward strand.
ACAACTTCAATTTAATTATTCAAAACCAAAAAAATATCTAACACAAATACTATATCTAGAGAAGACAATGCTCACTTAGAAAATAACTGAATAATTAAACATTTCAAAAAGATAGTGTTGAGCACATAAATCTCAACACACGATTCTTTTAACGAATATAATGAAAAGGTAAATGATTAACAAAAAATATTAGATGGGTTTATTAAAACATCTTTGTAGTTATTGTTAACACTTTCTTCTTCATCATCTCATGGAATTTTTTTAAAATCAAAAAAACTATCATTTTCATAATTTTGAACTGAAACAATTAAATCAAAATCAGAAGTCATAAAAAAGAATGAGTGACCACTTTTGGTATGAAGCTTAAATAAGCGTTAAAAAGTTTACAAAATTTCATTTTACTGTAAAATTTTTCTTTTTTAATTAGATTAGTTATACAAAAGTTTGCTCCAAAATTAGTTGTCAAATTTTAAAAAAAATTCATGACTGTGATTTTTGGTATTCCTTTTGATTTTTTTTCTTTTCCTTATTTTTAGCAACAATAATTTCATTTTCTAATTAAATGATGTTGATAAAACGAATATGTTGTAGACAAAATGACTGTTTTATGCTTTATATTAACAAAAATTAAGATGTTTTAAGGGTGTGCTTTCAAGCAAAACTACCTATAATATGAAACAAAGGGAGTACTTTCTATATCTCCTAATCGTAGCATGTGTTCTGGTACAAATAAAATGCAAAGTCACCACCTTAACACTTTGTGTAGCTTCCATTTTTCCTTGCCCTACTCTAAATTATTAATGCAGCTTGTAATGAAAGGAAAACAAGTCCATAACTCTCCATTAAAGCCAAAAAAATAAATCACAACTGTTATGTGACTTGTTTCCAAAACAAATAGCATATAATATCAAGTAGCCTTCTTTTCTATGTAGGTAATTAAGTCTTGTAATCAGATATTATATTGATTTTTTCGAGAAACCAAGTTTATAAATTATGCAATAAAACATATTTTATTTCAAATAAATAGTGGATCTAGAGATTTTATTTAGTGGGGAAAAAAATAATATTTAAAAAAAAGAAATATTAAATAAATATAAATAACGTCATACTATACTTCCAACAAATTGGAGAAGTGCCTTTAGGTCAAGTGGTTAAAGGTCCACCTCTGCGATCATCCCACCGAAGTTCGACTCCACTAACTCGCGCTGCCCCGCGTATGAAGGTTATTTGGCTATGGATCGGGCCTTGTCGATTCAATTTTTGACAAAAAAAACTTACAACAAATAAAAAAATGCGATATAAAACGACTCATACAAAAGTACTCTATGCTCACTCATCATTTGAAATCTTTTTATCACTTGTTCATTTGTGACAGATTCGAATAATTCTTTTTCAATATAGCAAACTAGACAATTACTTAAAAACTGGTCTTCCATTCGATTGCATCTATCGTCTTCACTATCTTCATTCCAAAAAACATCTTTCAACAATTGCAGTGGCAACGGGTAAAGTTAAAAAGATTGATCGTATTTCTAATGGTTATTATTTATGATGAATATTAACAAATAACTAAGCATGGTGATGAAATTGAAGTGAACTATTTAACTTTTAGAACTATGATCAAACAGATCTCATCTTTAACATTCACAAATCAATTAGGAATTAGAACATTTAATAATGATTTATCAATCTTTTCTATATAAAGTATATCAATTAAATAATTTGTATATAAATAAACAATAAAAACTTTTAATTTGGGAGTTTCAACAGACACTCACAGGGGAGAAAAAGAATTATGGAAGATGTAATGTGCTTAAGATTTTTTTAGTAATAAACTTGTAAAGTGTTTAACTTATTTTTAATTTATAAAATTTTAGCTTAATAAAATGAAATTGGATTTCAAAATACTAATATATATTGGACTTTTAGATTGTATATTCGAGAAATATTTAAATTTTTTGATGGTGCAATTTATATTGGACTTTTAAATTTGATGTTCTAGATGGGGCATAATATCTTTTATAATGATGGCAAAATATAGTTTTTAAAAATTTTACATATAAAAATTAAAAAAAGAAAAAAAAATAGAGGTGGCAAATGTCACCATTAGTTACTACATGAGTTTGTCCCTATTTCAAAGTTATGTTACTTCTCATAAAAATTAAGATGTTTTAAGGGCGTTTTTTAAGTAAAACTACCTACAATATGAAACAAATGAAGTACATTCTATGTCTCCTAACGGTAGCATGTGTTCTGCTACAAATAAAATGCAAAGTCACTACCTCAATTCTCTGTGTAGTTTCCATTTTTATTTGCCCTACTCTAAATAATTATGAAGTTTGTCATGTAAGGAAGAGAAGTCCATAACTCTCTGTTAATGCCAAAAAAAATCACACTGTTATGTGATTTGTTCCAAAAACAAATATCATATGGCATCAAGTAGTCTTCTTTTCTACGTAGGTAATTAAGTCTTGTAATCAGTTTTATAGTGATTTTCTCGAGAAAATAAATTTATAAATTATGCAATAGAACATATGTTATTTCAAATCAAGGGTGGATTAAGAGATTTTATTTAGTGGAGGCAAAAAAATAATATATTAAAATAAGAAATATTAAATAAATATAAATAACGTCATACTAAACGTACAACAAATCAAGAAATTCCATACAAAATGAATCATACAAAAGTACTCCACGCTCACTCATCTTTTGAAATCTTTTTATCAATTGTTAATTTATGACAAATTCTAACAATTGTTTTTCAGTATAGCAAACTAGACAATTACTTAAAAACTGCTCTCCGATTCGATGTGCTTAAGATTTTTTTAGTATTAAATTTGTAAAGTGTATAACTTATTTTTACTTTATAGAATTTTAGCATAATTAAAAAAATTGGGTTTTCAAATACTAATGTATATTGGACTTTTAGATTTTAGATTCGAAAAATATTTTATGTTTTGGGTGGGGCAATTTATGTTGAGCTTTTAAATTTGATGTTTTGGATGAGGCATAATATCTTTTATAGTGATGACAAAATATAGTTTTTAAAATTTTACATATAAAAACAAAAAAAGAAAAACAATAGTTGTGGCAAATGTCACTGTTAGTTATTACATAAGTATGTCCCTGTTTCAAACTTATGGTACTTCTCATCAAAAATTAAGATGTCTTAAGGGCGTGTTTTTAAGCATAACTACCTATAAATGAAACAAAGAGAGTACTTTCTATGTCTCCTAACTGTAGCATGTGTTCTCCTACCAATTAAATGCAAAGTCAGTACCTCAATTCTCTGTGTAGCTTTCATTTTTTCTTGTCCTTCTCTAAATTATCAATGAAGCTTGTCATGGAAGGAAGACAAGTTCATAACTCTCCGTTAATGCCAAAAGAAAAGTCACAAATGTTATGTGACTTGTTCCCAAAACAAATAGCATATGATATCAAGTAGCCTTCTTTTCTACGTCGGTAATTAAGTCTTGTAATAAGATATTATAGTTATTTTTTCGAGAAACTGAGTTTATAAATTATGCAATAAAACATATGTTATTTTACATCAGTGGTGGATCCAGAGATTTTATTTAGTTGGGGCAAAAAATAATATATTAAAATAAAAATTTCAAATAAATATAAATAACGTCATACTAAACTTATAACAATTCAACAAATGCGACATAAAACGAATAATACAAAAGTACTCTACGCTCACTCGTCATTTGAAATTTTTTTTATCACTAGTTCATTTGTGACAGATTCGAACAATTCTTTTTTAATATAAAAAACTAGAAAATCACTTAAAATCTGGTCTTCGATTCGATTTCGTCTATCATTTACACTATCTTCACTCCAAAAACATCTTTCAACACTTGCAGTGGCAACGGGTAATGTTAAAAAGATTGATCGTATTTCTAACAGTTATTATTTATGATGAATATTAACAAATAACTAAGCATGGTGATTGAATTGAAGTGAACTCTTTGTCTTTTAGAATTATGATCAAACAGTTCTCATCTTGAACATCCACAAATCAATTAGGAATAAAAACATTTAATAATGTTTTATCAATATTTTCTATATAAACTAGACCAATGAAATAATTTGTATATAAAATAAACAATAAAAAAAACTTTTAATTTTGGAGTTTCAACAATAAGATATTCGCACGGGAGAAAAATAATTATGAAAAACATGATGTGCTTAAGGTTTTCTTAGTGTTAAATTTGTTAAGTGTACAACTTATTTTTACTTTATAGAATTTTAGCTTTATTAAAAGAAATTGGGTTTTCAAATGCTAATGTATATTGGACTTTTAGATTTCAGATTCGAAAATTTTTTTTGAAGTTTTGGGTGTGGCAATTTATATTAGTTTTAAATTTGATGTTTTGGATGAGGCATAATATCTTTTATAATGATGGCAAAATATAGTTTTTAAAAAATTTACATATAAAAACTAAAAAAACGAAAAAAATAATGGTGGCAAATGTCACCTTTAGTTACAACGTGAGTCCATCCCTGTTTCAACTTATGTTACTTCTCATCAAAAATTAAGATGTATTAAGGGTCTGCTTTTAAGCAAAACTACCTATAATACGAAACATAGGGAGTACTTCATATGTCTCCTAACGTTAACATGTGTTTTGCTACTAATAAAATGCAAAGTATCTACCTCTACTCTCTGTGTAGCTTCCTTTTTTCCTTGCACTACTTTAAATTATTAATGAAGCTTGTCGTGGAAGGAAGACAAGTCCGTAACTCTCCGTTAATACAAAAAAAAAATCACAATTGTTATTTGACTAGTTCCCAAAACAAATAGCATATGGCATCAAGTAGTCTTTTTTTCTACGTAGGTAATTAAGTCTTGTAATCAAAGTTTATAGTGATTTTCTCGAGAAACTAGGTTTATAAATTATGCAATAAAACATATGTTATTTCAAATCAATGGTTGATCGAGAGATTTTATTTAGTGGAAGCAAAAAATAATATATGAAAATAAGAAATATTAAATAAATATAAATAATGTCATACTAAACTTACAATAAATCAACAAATACGATATAAAACAAATCATACAAAAGTACTATACGCTCAATCATCATTTGAAATCATTTTATCACTTGTTCATTTGTGACATATTCGAACAATTCTTTTTCAATATAGCAAACTAGACAATTATATAAAAACTAGTCTTCAATTCCATTGCGTCTATCGTCTTTACTATCTTCATTCCAAAAAAGCATCTTTCAACACTTGCAGTGTTAACGGGTAAAGTTAAAAAAGATTGATCATAATTCTAACGGTTATTATTTATGATGAATATTAACAAATAACTAAGCATGATGATTAAAGTGAAGTGAACTCTTTGACTTCTAGAACTATGATCAAACAAATCTCATCTTTAACATCCACAAATCAATTAGGAATTAGAACATTAAATAATGATTTATCAATCTTTTCTATATAAAGTAGATCAATTAAATAATTTGTATATAAAATAAAAAATAAAAAAAACTTTCAATTTGGGAGTTTCAGCAATCAGATACTCGCAGGGGAGAAAAAGAATTATGGAAGACGTGATGTGCTTAAGATTTTTTTAGTACAAAATTTGTAAAGTGTATATCTTATTTTTACTTTATAGAATTTTAGCTTAATTAAAAAAATTGGATTTTCAAATACTAATGTATATTGGACTTTTAGATTTTAGATTCGAAAAATATTTTCTATTTTGGCTGGGGAAATTTATATTGAGCTTTTAAATTTGATGTTTGAGATGAGGCATAATATCTTTTATAATGATGGCAAAATATAATTTTTAAAATTTTACATATAAAAACTAAAAAAAGAAAAAAAAATAGTGGTGGCAAATGTCACCGTTAGTTACTTCATGAGTATGTCTCTGATTCAAACTTATGTTACTTCTCATCAAAAATTTAGATGTCTTAAGGGCGTGTGTTTTAAGCATAACTACCTATAATATGAAACAAAGAGAGTATTTTCTATGTCTCCTAATTGTAGCATATGTTCTCCTACTAATTAAATGCAAAGTCAATACCTCAACTCTCTGTGTAGCTTCCATTTTTCTTTGCCCTACTCTAAATTAACAATGAAGCTTGTCATGGAAAGAAGACAAGTTCATAACTCTCCGTTAATGCCAAAAGAAAAGTCACAAATGTTATGTGACTTGATCCCAAAACAAATAGCAAATGATATCAAGTAGCCTTCTTTTCTATGTCGGTAATTAAGTCTTGTAATAAGATATTATAGTGATTTTTTCGAGAAATTGAGTTTATAAATTATGCAATAAAACATATGTTATTTTACATCAGTGGTGGATCGAGAGATTTTATTTAGTAGGGTAAAAAAAGAATATATTAAAATAAAAATTTCAAATAAATATAAATAACGTCATACTAAACTTATAACAATTCATCAAATGCGATATAAGACGAATAATACAAAAGTACTCTACACTCATTCGGCATTTGAAATTTTTTTATCACTTGTTCATTTGTGACAGATTCGAACAATTCTTTTTTAATATAACAAACTAGAAAATCACTTAAAATCTGGTCTTCGATTCGATTGCGTCTATCGTCTTCACTATCTTCACTCCAAAAAAACATCTTTCAACACTTGCAGTGGCAACGAGTAATGTTAAAAAGATTGATCGTATTTCTAACGGTTATTATTTATGATGAATATTAGCAAATAACTAAGCATGGTAATTGAATTGAAGTGAACTCTTTGACTTTTAGAACTATGATCAAACAGTTCTCATTTTAACATCCACAAATCAATTAAGAATTAGAACATTTAATAATGATTTATCAATCTTTTCTATATAAACTAGATCAATTGAATAATTTTTATATAAAATAAACAATAAAATAACTTTTAATTTTGGAGTTTCAACAATCAGATACTCGCACGGGAGAAAAAGAATTATGAAAAACATGATTTGCTTAAGGTTTTCTTAGTATTAAATTTGTAAAGTGTACAACTTATTTTTACTTTATAGAATTTTAGCTTAATTAAAAGAAATGGATTTTCAAATACTAATGTATATTGGACTTTTAGATTTCAGATTCGAAAAATATTTAAAGTTTTGGGTTGGGCAATTTATATTGGGTTTTTAAATTTGATATTTTGGATGGAGCATAATATCTTTTATAATGATGGCAAATATAGTTTTAAATTATTTTACATATAAAAACTAAAAAAAAGGAAAAAAATAGTGGTGGCAAATGTCACCGTTAGTTACTACATAAGTTCATCCCTGTTTCAAACTTACGTTACTTCTCATCAAAAATTAAGATGTCTTAAAGGCATGCTTTTAAAGCAAAACTACCTATAATATGAAACAACGAGAGTATTTTCTATATCTCTTAACTGTAGCATGTGTTCTGCTACCAATAATCACTATCCCAACTCTCTGCGTAGCTTCCATTTTTCCTTGCCCTACTCTAAATTATTAATGAAGCTTGTCATAGAAGGAAGACAAATCCATAACTCACAGTTAATGCCAAAAAAAAAATCACAATTGTTATGTGATTTATTCCCAAAAAACAGCATATGACATCAAATAGCCTTCTTTTCTTAGTATGTCATTAAGTCTTGTAATCAGATATTATAGTGATTTCCTCGAGAAACTAAGTTTATAAATTATGCAATAAAACATCTGTTATTTCAAATCAGTGGTGGATCGGGAGTTTTTATTTAGTGGGGGCAAAAAATAATATATCAAAATTAGAAATATTAAATAAATATAAATAACGTCATACTAAACTTACAACAAATCAACAAATGCGATATAAAACGAATCATACAAAATTACTCTACGCTCACTCATCATTTGAAAACGTTTTTATCACTTGTTCATTAGTAACAGATTCGAACAATTCTTTTTCAGTATAGCAAACTAGACAATTATTTGAAAACTGGTCTTCGATTCGATTCCGTCTATCGTCTTCGCTATCTTCATTCCAAAAAATCATCTTTCAACACTTGCAGTGGCAACGGGTAAAGTTAAAAAGATTGATCGTAGTTCTAACGGTTATTATTTATGATTAATATTAACAAATAACTAAGCATGGTGATTGAATTGAAGTGAACTCTTTGACTTTTAGAACTATGATCAAACATATCTCATCTTTAACATCCAGAAATCAATTAGGAATTAGAACATTTAATAATGATTTATCAATATCTTCTATATAAAGTAGATCAATTAAATAATTTTTATAAAAAATAAACAATTAAAAAACTTTCAATTTGAGAGTTTCAGCAATCATATACTCGTAGGGGAGAAAAAGAATTATGAAGACGTGATGTACTTAAGTTTTTCTTAGTATTAAATTTGTAAAGTGTATAACTTATTTTTACTTTATTGAATTTTAGCTTAATTAAAAGAAATTGGGTTTTCAAATACTAATGTATATTGGACTTTTATATTTTAGAGTCGAAAAATATTTAAAGTTTTGGGTGGGGCAATTTATATTGGGCTTTTAAATTGGATGTTTTGGATGGGGCATAATATTTTTTATAATGATGGCAAAATATAGTTTTTAAAAATTTTACATATAAAAACTAAAAAGTGAAACAAAACAGTGGTGGCAGATGTCACCGTTAGTTATTACATGAGTTCGTCCCTGTTTCAAACATATGTTACTTCTCATCAATCTAAGGAAATTTGAATTTGCTTATGTTAAAAAGCTGTGAAAACACAAAAATGAAAATGAGAAGAGACAATGATAATTTTACTAGAATTCACTTTTTCATGTTATTAGAACATGTTAAAAAAGCTGAAGCCCTCACAGTAGTAATTAGTATGGTTCAGTTTCCTCAGCTTCTACATTTCACATCACTAGATCACCTGAAATTTCAAAACAATCAAGAAAAATGCAGAGAATGGTTAGTTAGTATCAATGGATCATGTTAAATCCATCAAAAGGTATCTATCACATTGAGATTCCTGTAATTACATGGGGTTCGAACACTTCTAACTCATACAAGTCTCACTAATCAGAAATACATGAACCTAGAAACATGAAATATAATCAATTGATTTTGGACAGTGATAGAGAGAAGTCTTTATCTTTGTTTTCTTATGGAAACACATAAGCCCAAAAACCTAGAAACACATAAACCCAGAAACTCAAAAACGGATTATATATTTTTCTTAGATTGATGAGAAGTAAGAAGACATTTATACCCAGAAAAGCAAGACATCGAAGTATTTTTGTTGTGAACTACAGAAAGAAAAGACAATGATTGGAGAGGAAGATGTGATTAGCTTACACAGCTCATGAATGAAACACTAAGAACATAAAGATTGAGGACAAACAATCAAATCACATAACTAAATATGATTTAGGGTTTTTGATGAATCTTGCAGACGTGAAAAGAAATGGAGAAGGAAGAAGATGGTGGTCGAGTTAGGAGGCTTACCACAAGACTGAAATCTCTGAAGGGTTGAGAGATTTGGTCGAGTAAAACGAAGAAGACCTTTTATCTCCCAAATTACCCTAGCTTTTGAAACTAATTGGACGGCCCAAGTCCAGATTAGTCTGACCCATTTATATATCGGGTAAACTAGTTTTGGTCGCATTCAGACTATTTCGATTTTGGGCACGATCATAACCAGCCCATTGTAATTTGGTCATAGACAGCCAATGGTTATCTTGTCCAATTGACACTTCTAATCAAGACCAATGTATTCTAATGATACGAGAGACTATACTAATGATACTAAAGATTTTAAAGATTAAGTTATGTTTGTTTTTGTAATTGTTGGGAATATTGACAGACTTATGCAATTGGTCGGTGGTTCAAAACTTCGAAACATTATAATTTTTGAAATTTGAGTTGATATGCTTAAACATGTTTTTGAAACCTGTCATTGAACCAATAGCTACTAAACAAACAAAATTTAGTTAATGTTATTGGTAAACAAACAGCAAATTATATTGGTCACTCTGAACTTTGTTGAAAAAAGAAAAAGCAAACATTAGCATGACTGCTCAGTCCACTTTTGGATCTGCACAGTTAACTTCAATCTACTTCTAACATAAATTGCACAGAACAAAAAAAAGAGTTTACTATATCACAAAAGTGCACTTAGAACTTATCTTGAGATAAATTTACATTTAAATGTGATTGATATAAAGTAATATTAGAATGAATGACCTTCACGAAATACTTTTCGAAATCATGCAAGAAGATCGTGTGATGATTTACAAGAATAATAAATCAAAATTTTAAAATAGTCTTACATCTAGTGCATGCAGAAAAAACAAACAGGAGTGTCACAGTGACACTGAGGAACAAATTGTTCGTATTCAACTATATTATGTGTCCCACGAGAAAAACATATATGCGTCTCAACTCATAACTCTTAGAGCATCTCCATCCATGATATCATGGATGGAGTTCTTAGCTCTTTTTTAATTGTTTTTTTTTTTATTTTTTTTTTTGAATAGTTAAGGATCTCAATTCAAAATGCATGTCCAATGG
>OVAN01013444.1:0-12833 GCA_900406275.1 Anastatica hierochuntica
GCCAAGCCCAACAGGCTAATGGTTATGTCAGCCATCAAATGGTTCATAACAGAACAAAACTACATTTGGTTGTGATATGTTTGTGTAATACGCAAGTCAAAATTATCTTAATTATTATATATGATCAATTTATCTATTATTTTTGAGCTAAAAATTTATTTTTATAATAATTATTTTAAGAAAAAGTGAATTTAGTAATATTTTCATGGAAATTGCTACTTATTTTGGATTGAAATTTAAGTATAAAGATTATCATGGACATATATTGTACCAACGTTTTTTTGAATAATTTTTTTAACATCTTATATATTACTTTAGATAGTAAAAGGTGGGTACAAATACTTTACAAGCCAACTAGGCGAAATAGAATATGACATATGATTAGTGTTCAAATTATACGCATTTTTGGCCAACACATCCGCTGCTTGATTCTTCTCACGATTTGTATGTTGTAAGTAGCTTTGGGGAAGAATGTAAATCCACCTCCATAGATCCCAAATTAAATTACCCATCTCCGTATGATAATCTCCTTTATTTACCAAACGAACAAGTTCCAAATTATCACTCTCAAAACATACTTTCTGCCATCCTTTTATCCAAGCAATCTGAATAGCATGAATGAACCCTATTGCTTCAACTTTAAGACATGAATCTACTTGTGGGGGTCTTTGCATTCCCAGAGGCCAAGTGTTGACCAGTCCCATCTCGAAAGATCCATCCAATTCCAAGCTCCTCCCTTGATGGAATAAAAGATCCATCAAAGTTACATTTTATCCATCCACTAAGCGGAGGCTTCCAACGCGAACTCTTCACCCCCGTATGTTATCTGCTTTGATTATATCCACATTGACATTCACCCACTCATCCACAAACACCTTTGCACGGTCGAGATCGATCGCTAGAGATACAACCCTTTTGTTAAACATGAATTCATTCTGCGATTTCCATATTATCCAAGATGTGAAGAGAGGAAGTAACCGATGGGAAGGTACCACATCTGTTCGGCGGGCTAAATTGAGGATGCGATCTATATTCTCTTCCAACTCTAGATCTGAAGGGAGCAGAGCCGGTATATTTAGACATCGCCACACCGCTTCCGCATTTGGGCATGTAAATAGGGCATGATTAATAGTTTCCTCCTCTTTGCTACAGCGTTGACAGGTTTGGTCCATGTGGATATTACGCGAGATTAGTCTTTCTGTCGTAGGTATAGCTTGTGATAAGCATTTCCACAGGAAATGTTTAATCTTTGGAGGAATATTCAATCGCCAAATACACTGCTTTAAGACTATGGATCCCAAAGGTGGCTCCACTGGGTCTTGTGCATTAGCCTCCTGCATTGCAAACCAATATCCAGATTTCACTTCATATTCTCCATTCTTGGAATATGGCCATTCACACACATCATATGGAGCATACTCCGAAAGAGTAATCTTCTTGACCAATTTAGCATCGGCCGACAAGAGATAATGGTCTAGAAGTCGATGATTCCACTCCCTGGATCCAGTTATCATTAATTTATCCACCGTCATATAAGGGTGCATCTGTGTATTCATAGGAGGTCTTGGAGGCAATGATGGTAGCCAATTATCATCCCAAACACTAGTTGTAGTACTCGTTCCTATCCGGATCTGTAGCCCTTTCTTTAGTAGCTCTCGCCCCGCACAGATAGATTTCTAGCCATAAGAGGATGTTTTAGGTGTTTGGCTATAGAGAAAAGGTTTTCCGTGGTGATATCATCCACTGTACATTCTTGCAATTATCGAAGAGGGTCGTGTGATTAATCTCCATGCTTGTTTAGCAAGAAGAGCTTTATTAAACTCATGTAGATCTTTGAATCCCATACCTCCTTCTCTTTTCGGGATTGACATTCGTCTCCATGCCACCCATGGTATTTTACGCTTCCCATTATTGTGACCCCACCAAAATTCCGTGAGTAGGCTATTGATTCCATCGCAAATGGATTGTGGAAGTAGGAAGCAGTTCATTGAATAAATAGGCATTGCTTGTGCCACCGCCTTGATCAATGTTTCTTTTCCAGCTGAGGACAAGAATTTTGTGTACCACCCTCCTAGTATGTCTTTGACTTTCTATAGAATGTATGCGAATTGTTCCGTCTTTTTGGTACCAAACTGCTCCGAAAGTTCCAAATCTTTTTGGTATCAGATCATTTAATTGCGCATAAAAGAATATAAAAGAATATAAAAGAATAGATGGAATAATAATATAATCAGCCTTTATATTCCAGTTTTGTACTTCACTCAACGTGTAAAATACTCATTAAACTAGAATGAAATTATTTAAATTGTATATACACCGACTTAGACCGACCCATCGAAGCGGTTGATATAAGATCAAGGTTAGTTTAGTATTGAGTTTAAGTATTGTGCTAAAATCCACTATTTATAAATTCACAAAACACAAAACCTAGAAAAGTTTGCTATTAACTTACGTTACGCGCGGGTGTTTGCTATATATTTTTGTAGTTTGTTGCGTTGTATGGTTTGTATTTGTTTTGATAGTAATACTTTTTACAAAGCTCATTATTTTCGTGTAGGCAGAATTGTTTTATTTTTCCTTTATTTGGTGTTTTTGTTGTTGTGGTGACCCGGTGGTGGAGAAAAGTAATACAAATTTTTGGCAACTCTTCCCATCCAAATTGGTCTTTTTTAGAGGTTGTTGCATCTACATACATGATAATTTTTCGTGGTGTTCTACCACGTGGTAATACAATTGTGGTGATAGAAGTAGTTATATGTTACGATATTGGTGATGTCTATTTTTTCCGTATTTTCCTAGGCAGATTTTTTACTCTTCATTTAACTCTTTCTTGGTCAGTCCTCCTCGCCTTTTTTTTCCTAAAAGGGTCACTTTTATTCCAAGAGTAAAATATCTCTTCACCACATGTGAAACAATTTTTTTTTATATAAAATACATCTTTTCAAAATGGGCATTTACAAGGCAAATGAAAATTTAAGCAATTAGAACATTAAATATTGAATCTAATTATATAACAAATAAAAATTAATATAATATTTTTTTTTAAAGATTTAAAAAACCTAGACAATTAAAAATCAAAATTCTATTGGTAGAATATAAAGTTTAAAACACTAAATTATTTAGAAAATAAGCCTCACACATAGTCTCACATGTTTTTATTCGATTCCAGAAAAGATTGTTGCGAGTTTTCACATAGATAGACTCAACATTTTATTTTAACTACTAATAAAGATGGACTTTAATTACTGGTGTATAAGTTAAGTCATGTATATATGTTAGATGATGATTAAGTACCAAATGGGTAATTTTGAAAAAGAGTTTCTAACAAAAGATGCTATGAATGCTATACGAAATTCTGAGTCGATAAAAATGCCTACAGACAAAAATAAGACATTTCGTTAGTTTAGAGTTTTTGAGTAATTATAAAAAAAAACATAACATCTTTCTTAGCTCAAAAAAATACAAAAACCAAGATAGACCACGAAGAGGAGCATTCACACTTCAAAAATTTTAAAGCATTAGTTTCTTCGGTTTCAAAATCAATAACCTTTTAGAAACTTTAACGATTTTTTGATACTTTTAGTTTTATTTTACCTTTAGGTAATATTTAGATTTCATTATCAATATTATTCTAAATTTAAAAATTTGCACTATATTTTAATATTTTATTAGATATTTCAGATTTTCAGAATTGTTTTTCAAAAACCATTTTTTAATATTTTTGAAATAATTGGCTCTAATGTAATTATATTTATTCCTATTATTTTAATAAATAATAAATACTTCAACGGAATTTTTAACAAAATTACTTTTAAATGGGTAAATAGCTAAATATATATGACATAAAATGAATAAAGAAAAATAGTTGTTGCATTATTCTGGAAGACGAAAGTAGTTGATATATTATATGGGCATAAAAAATGATGTATTAAAATAATAACAAAAATTATGTTGATGTATTTTTTTATAAAATTGTACTTTTTTAAATTTATTTCTAACAATTTTGAAAAATACAAGGTAATATATATATATATATATATATATATATATATATATATTATTTTTTCAAATNATATATATATATATATATGACATAGCAGCATTTATCAATCTCAAAAATACTGAAAAGAAAATTAAGAACCTAAATAGAAATTAATAAATACAACACTCATCAACACTTTATATTATACACTATATATAACATTTACATAAATAAAACATAGCTACAAAATAAGTTAGAAAGTAAAAAATATAAATTTCAAGAAACTCAACTTTTTTATAAACTAACACAATTTTTTTTAAAAAATTTTAATATATACCAAAAAGTCGCGCGCGATAATCTCTAGTCTAACTAATTAAAAGGAGGAGACTGGAGCATTTCAGTGTGTCCCCCATCAGCTATCTAAGAGACTCTCCCATGATGCCACAAAAGCTAGACTCAAATCTCCAAGCAATCGTCAATCGCATCCTTCCCATCTTCCGAACATAAATGACTGTTCAAATCTCTCTATTTAATTGTGATTAGGGTTTAGATCACAATTATTGAACTCCACCAAGAAACCACCATCCGCGTGGAGGAGCAGCGAGCACAACTTCCCTCACCTACCCTCATCCACAACTTTGTTTTTTCCTTCTCTCGCTGTTGGATTAAGAGAGAGAGAGAGAGAGAGAGAGAGAGAGAGAATTATGATGAGCTCTAATTGTTTGGTGATAGTCTCGACATCTAGATATGAGTTCAACACCGACAACACTCTCTTGGTCTTATGTCTCAATCTCTACAAGAAAGGAAGAATATCATGGATGGTGTGTGAAGTAGGAGGGATGTTTCCGGTGGACCCCTGGGCTCCAACCATTTAACCGTAAAGTGTAGCATCATAGCTCTCGTGGTGTCTCTGTTTTCGTACATGGGCTTCCTCTTCTTCCTCACCAAATCAAATCCGCTCCACAGCTCACACTATTAGAACACATACGTTGAAATAGAACTAAAACTCGAATTCACACGAAACACTTTTTATTAGATATCACTCAAACAAAACTTGTACAAGTCTTTGTTTGATCAGTTTAACGTAATTAGTTTTTTTTTGCTAATACCACTGACCAATATCTAAACCCTTCCTAGCTAGAAAGCAACTACAATTTCTTGTATTACCTAAACCCTAAGAAGACAAAACTCTCTCGCTCAAAACTTTCTCTCTCGATGCACACCGTGCCTCTCTCTTTTTCCTTGCTTAAATAGATGTCTCCACTTGACCTAGAGAATCTCGAAGCTATCTTTCAAGATATGTAAATCTTCTCTATTTCCATATACTCACGAGTTTTGACACATCAGCTCCACGTATTCATCCTTGTCACATATTTGTCACTCAACCTTCTTTTATGTCATCAGTCTTCTTGCTGCTAGACAATCCTCACAATCTCCCCCCTTTTTTTTGATTATGTCAATCCAAGCATTTGTTTAGAAGGCAACTTAAACACACAAATAAAACTCAACCACACACAGAAAGCAAAGATTAGCCTGAAACACATAACGATAGAACCATAAACCAAATCAGTTTTGACACACGGAGAACATCAATTTTGAAGTCAAAACAAGACACATTGGTTCCTGTTACAGCACACCAAGGTTCACAGACAGAATACAGACCAAAAGACCAACTCAAGACCGATAAGAAATACACCAAAAGACTACATCACTCAGAATCCTCCATGCCATTTCCTGAGGAAGTGCTATCATCTGAATCCTCACGAACATACACACCATACTCTCCCCCTGATTGGTTGCATAATCATACAAAAATAGTGTGAGAATAATGCAGATAGACTAACCAAGATAGAGAAACTTACCTTTTAATCGCATTTCCATCTGATATATCATCCTTTTCATATTTCTGAGATCAAAAGCCATAGATGGAGGTGCAGGGTCGTGTTCTCCATCAGAGCCGCAAGCACTTTTGTCCAGGGAGATGGCTCGTGGTGCATATGAGGTTTTGTCCTTGCGATAAACAAGAACAACTCGTTGAAACCTCAAAAGCTGAAAGATGAGATTTGGAAAAGGCAACCGAAGTCCAAGCTGATCAGGATGCTTGGACACTTCCAGAATCTGCTCATACACGATTCTCCCAAAACTGAACCGTTTGAAGTTCACCATCATGTAGATAAACTTGGCCCTGATCTGTGTCATTGTGGTACTGTTCGCAGAGGGAATCCAATTCCTACAACAAAGCTTGTACATAATAATCATACTGGGAGTGAGATGCTTAGATTGAAATTCCTCCCAACGATTCTTGAGACCTCTAGTAAGCAACATAATAGCCTCAGAGAGTGGTTCATCCATGTAGATTTCAGAGACAGGAGTAGGATGTGTGTCGGGTGGTCTGATGAACATACGATTTATGAGATCAGGTGAGAACTCATAAAGTTCACCACGCAAGTAGACCTGACACATATCCATGGAGTTCGCAGCAAAAATCACCAAGATTGCTGTAAAACTCTCTGACTACTTGTTCCACATACTAATCAACCTCAATAACAGACAACAACATCCCAACAGGTCTAACAATATCTTCGACACACAACATTTCAGGCTTTCCCAAGGGCATATACTTTTGATCAAGAAAGGATCGTATCTTAAAGCTCTTGTACGCTTCAACCCCTTTTGGAGTAAGGAACTTCTGGTTGAAAGGGCGAACCGGAGGAGTACTGTAAATGGTTGGGAACGTCTCAGTCTTGCGAAGATGCACCCTTCGATTTTCTTCCATGCGTAACTCAAATGGAGCATAACCACAATCAATCCCTTTTCGGTCATCGCGAAATGGTTCTTCTGTATTCTGATGATCTGCATGTTCATCAAATTCAGGGACATCTTCCCAGTCCTCCTCCTGATATGTCATTGGCTCTTTCCCAGAATGATGTCGATTTCGGCTTGGCTCCCCTAAAGAACCATCAACATAGATGATTTGGGGTTCAGATCCAGGCGGCAGTGGTCGAGACGATACCAAAGCAGCCGCGACGCGATGAAGGGCTTCCCTCTGATGACGAGTGAGTGTCATGTTGAATCGATTTGAGAAGTCACAAGATGCAGAAAGATTGGTGATGAAGTGGTTGACGGCACATCTAGGGTTCGTGAGACATACCCAATTGACGTTTTAAGTAGAGTTTCCCGCTAACTCCTGTAACACAAAACCGCTTCACGAATTGACACAACTTTTGGTTGCTCATTAGTATAACATAAGAGTTCGGGCTTTGAGGTCCAAAGATCCAATAAGCACATCAATAATCGAACTAATCAGCTAAAGCCATAAGTCCATTATGACAACCAAAACAAACCACTTCAATTAGAAACACAAAGCATGATTGAAAGACACAGAGAGAGACACTTGTGAGATTATTGAATATACAAGCAGAGGTTAGATAATAGAAGGTTGACCGATTCTTCCCTCTTTGTAGTGATCACTATTAGAGACATATAGTGCTTTTTACAGACCACACTCATCATAGTCCACTAAGTCGAGGATGTTTTAAAACAGAGTCAACTGATCAACTAAGCAACAAAAGATTGTCCTTATCCAAGATAGGTGTCCACAATCCTTGATTTGAGAGGTCCTTTAACAAACTGGGTCATGCACTTAACGCCTTTGTTATACTAGAAATCAATTCTCCCTAATTTTCTAAGGTCTCATTTTATTTTTTTTTGATTGATTTCTTTGCTTGAGAATCAAATATCCCTAATTTTCTAAGGTATCATTGTATTTTTTCCTTCGATTCCCTTTTTTGTTATTATTAAAAATACTATGGACAAGCAAGGACCCCGACTGTATGTTGTATTGTCTCAACTAGTTGAACAGAGGTTTTAAATTATTTGGTGGTAAGGAACAAGGATTTAAAACAATGGACAATGATAGATGGTTCTAATGTACACACAACTCGCTCTTAAGTGACACAGCTAGATTTCACAGATTCCTAAAGCCTTTCTCAGTCGACAAAAGGTGTTTAGGTCTAGAGGTTTAGTGAACAAGTCAACAAGCTTTCTATCAGTAGTAACATGCTCGATGATTGCAAGTTCTCTTCTATAAGCTCTCTAACAAAATGGTGGCTAATATCAACACGTTTGGTTCTAGAATGCTGAACAGGGTTTTTAGAGATATTTATTGCACTCAAATTATCACATAAGACAAGAAAAGATTCAGTATTAATACCATAATCGTTGAGCTTTTACTTCATCCACAGTAGTTGAGTGCAACAACTACCTAATGCAATGTATTCTGCCTCAACTATTGACAGAGTGACACAATTCTGTTTCTTGCTGTATCATGCAATCAGGTTGTTTTCCATGAAAAAGCATCCACCTGAGGTACTTTTCCGATCATCTAGACTTCCTGTCCAGTCTGCATCACAATAACCTGCAAGGTTAGAGTTAGTGTCCTTGGTAAAATAAACACCAAAATCCATAGTTACTTTCACATATTTAAGGATTCGCTTGACTGCTATCATGTGGGATTCACGAGGGCTTGCTTGATATCTGGCACAAACTCTCACACTGTAGCACAGATCATGCCTATTTGTAGTAAGAAAGTAAACTCCCAATGATTGCTCTGTAGAGTTTTTCATTCACTTTGACACCCTTCTCATCCTTAGATAGTTTGGTAGTTGTACTCATTGGTGTCTTAGATTCCTTTGTGGTCTGTATTTCGAATCTCTTGATTAAGTTTCTAGCATACGAAGCCTGTGAGATGAATATCCCATCCTCCAACTGCTTTAATTGTAATCCCATAAAGTATGTTAATTCACCAACCAAACTCATTTCAAATTTTTTAGTCATGGTTGAGACAAACTTATCCACCAGTGCTTGGTCAGTCCCTCCAAACAAAATATCATCAATGTAGACTTGAACCACCAAAAAGTCTTGGTTCTCAGTTAATATGAACAACGTCTTATCAACGTTTCCTCGAACAAATCCTGACACAAGCAAGAATTGTGCCAACTTTTCATACCATGCTCTAGGCGCTTGTTTCAGTCCATACAAAGCCTTTTTCAGATGATAGACATGGTCTGGTGAATCCGGATCTTCAAAACCTTTAGGTTGAGCTACGTAGACTTTCTCCTGGAGTAATCCATTTAGAAATGCACTCTTCACGTCCATATGGTATAGCTTAAACTTTAAGTCACAAGCAATACCTAATAGGAGTCTTATAGATTCTAGCCTGCCCACAAGTGCAAAGGTTTCATCAAAATCTACCCCTTCAACCTGGGTATATCCCTGAGCTGCCGGTCTTGCTTTGTTTCGAACAACATTGCCATTTTCGTCTATCTTGTTCTTAAAGATCCACTTTGTCCCTATGACATTCACATCTTTTGTTCTGGCCACCAAGTCCCACACTTTTAGTCGTGAGAACTGCTCTAATTCTTCATGACATGCATTTGTCCAGAATTCATCTTCAAGTGCTTCTTGAATATTTCGTGGCTCAATTAGAGAAACAAAGCATCCAAATTCCACAACTTCAGCAAGCATTACCAGTTCTTTGAAATTGATTTGCTTCTTTCGCGTGACTCTGTCATCATTTAGGTTGCCAATAAGATCTTCAAATGAGTGATTTTTGTGAACTTGAACAATAGGTCTTTCAATTTGCTCATCAATTTCTTCACTTTTCACATCATCTGATTCCATATTATGAGAGTGAGACAATCTATCCCTGTGTGATTCACCTTCTGTCAACACAATTTCTTGAAGCTGAGAGCTGTTGTTATCGTCGAACACAATGTTTACTGATTCCACTACCATTCAAGTTCTCCGATTAAAAGCACGAAAAGCCATACTGTTTGTGGCGTATCCCAGAAAGATTCCTTCATCACTTCGTGAGTCAAATTTACCCAGATTGTCTTTGTCATTTAGAATGTAACAAACACATCCAAAAACATGAAAGTAACTGAGATTGGGAGTCTTCCCTTTCCAGATTTTATAAGGAGTCATAGTGGAACCAGGTTTCACATAAACATGGTTGATGATGTAGCAAGCTGTGTTTATGGCTTCTGCCCAGAACCTATGTGACACACTATTTCCTTGCATCATTGCTCTAGCCATTTCCTGAAGTGTTCTATTCTTTCTTTCAACCACTCCATTCTGCTGAGGAGTTCGAGGTGCAGAGAATTGATGCCTTATTCCTTGACTTTGAGAATCTTTCAAAATACTCATTTACGAATTCTCCACCCCGGTCACTTCTAGTGTGGATGATGCTTCCTTTCTCAGTCTTGAGTTGTAAAGCAAGTATCTTAAAACTCTTAGCTGCTTCACTCTTTTCTCGCAGAAACCTGACCCAAGTATACCGTGAGAAGTCATCCACCAATACAAAGACATACCTCTTCCCAGAGATACTCTCAGTCTGAACTGGTCCCATAAGGTCCATATAAACCAGTTCCAGAACTCTTTTGGTAGTTATGTCAGTGACCCTGCTGTGGTGAACTTTGACTTGCTTCCCTTTGTTGCATGCATCGCAGACAATCTCTGACTTACCTTCCAGTTTTGGTACCCCTCTCACAACCTCAGAATCTACCAAACGATACAAGGCTCTAGTGTTTATATGTCCTAACTTCTTGTGCCACAGGTCTAGCTTGGTTGTCACAGCTGACATACATTTCTCTAATGGTCTCCACATGTAACAGTTGTTACCTGAGCGAATTCCAGAAAGTATGATGTTTCCTTTCTCATCAACTACTTCGCACTCTGTCTTGGTAAATATCACCTTCAACCCTTCATCACACAGTTGACTGATGCTTATTAGATTAGCCTTGAGTCCTTCCACCAGATACACATTTGCCAACTGTGGTTGATCGGATCGTTCTAGCGTGCCAACACCTTGAATTTTCCCTTGACCACCATCACCAAAAGTGACTTTTCCTCCTTTTAACTCTGTGTATATCCGTAGGGAATGAACATCTCCAGTCATGTGGCGTGAGCATCTACTGTCAAAGTACCATTTAGCTCTATCCTCTACTTCAATTGAGGTGTAGGCAGCATTGTTGAGCATTGGTATCTCAGATTCTGTGGTTTCTGAGTGCAAGTCACATAAGTTGTTTGCATCACACACATCAAAGGAATTTAGTTGAGCAAAATTGCACGTCAATAATGAGCTCTCTTCTAGATCGGCGTTAACCTCTTCTGTCACCATCTTCTTGACTTCTAGCCTCTGTTCAGTCAAGGCATACAAAACTCTCTTTGGTATCCATACCATGCCCACTTTAGTTGGTTCCACATAGCATTGCATGGTTCTCCAAGCATGACTAATTCTTCTTTTTCTAAGAAAACAATGCTTCACACGATGATTGTGCTTTCCACATAACAAACATTCCCTGTTTCTGACATAAGTAGTCAGCTGTGTTTTTGTCTTGAGTTGGGAGACTTTCATGCTTGATTGTCGTGAATGGCTTGATACCTTGCCGACCGTCTTTATTTCAGTTCTCAGTTTTGCTTCTTCCATGTGACTAATATGATTACTCTTCACAAAGTTCCCGAGAAACTCTTCTTTCCCTGTTTCTGAGCTTGATTCTCCCTTAAAACTGGTATACCCTAATCCTCAGTTGACTTTAGGTGGCTGGCCTATCGTCAGAATATGCTCCAGATTTTCGGTACCTGAATTCAACATACGAATCTTCTTCCGATTTTCTTGCAAGGTATGTTCAAGGCTTTTAGACTTTTCTTTTTCTTGATCAATGACATTCTGCATGTGATCCAGTCTTGACTCCATCGACTTGATGTGTTGCTCAACCTTCTGATTGAGTGACACATCGGTCTCTGTTCGTGTGTCTGATTTGACTTCCACCTTTTGAGTTGGGACACTCTTCAGTTCAAGTATGTTCACTTTTGCCTTTAGCATAACTTTCTCCTTTTCTAGCTTTAGATTGTCATAGCTCAGTTTAACCCAACTATCGTACAGTTTACGATATTCCAGTTTAGGATCAATTTCCTAATCACATTTGCTTTCAGAATCAGATTCTACTCTGTTCTTAGATCCGCCTATTTTTGCGACAAAGGCAACAAAATTCAGCATGTCAGAGTCATCCTCATCATCAGTCTCTGAATCACTAAAGCAAAGAAGGATCTTTCCTTTCGTTTAGTGAGATTCGGACATTCAGTTTTCCCATGACCAAAGCCTTTGCATTCCGACCATTAAATTTCTCTGCGCTTAGTAAGTGGACAATCCATTTTTACGTGGCCATATCCTTCACATTCAAAGCATTGAATGTCTGATTTTTTTCTTCCAATATCTCGATCAGAGCGGAGACCTCTCATGGCAGAAGGTTCTTTATCAGGTCGACAAAGCTTATCTTCTCCAAATCTGACCGAGCGATTTAAGGTTTTGTTAGTTCCTTTCTCTACCCTTTTCAACATCTTTTCAAAGTTTTTAGCCAGCAGACTCATCTTGTCTTCAATTTTTTGAAAGCGTTCATCTTTTTCTTCAACCGTCAGAGCCACACCCTTGTGTGTGTTATTAAAATTGGCAGCAACTTCCATTTCTTCTGCTTTGAGCATCCCCACAAGTTTCTCAAACTTAAGAGTATTAGTGTTTTCAGTCATCTTTAGGACTACTTTGTGAGCATCATACTTTGAAGGCAAGCATCTCAGAAGTTTCTTCACCAGCTTTTTTTCTTTGTATTTCTTCCCTAACACAGAAGCTTCATGTGCCATGGCGCTAAGCTTAGAGCTAAAGCTTTTAATAGATTCATCAAGCCCCATTCTCAAATTCTCAAATTGTGATGTCAGATGATCCAGTCGGGTCCTTCTCACAATTGCATCTTGATGGCTCAGGTTTTCACCCAAGAAATCACTGCAAGCGTACAGT
>OVAN01013445.1:0-12833 GCA_900406275.1 Anastatica hierochuntica
TGGTTCAAGATCTGTTGTCATCGCCTACAGTTTGGGACCATCAAAAACTTTCGGCCAATATCCATGCTGATGATGTGGACCTCATCACTACGATCAGATTGAGTAGTTATTCGACTACGGATTTTGCGGGCTGGGCGTATAACCCTCAAGGTACATATACAACCAAATCTGCTTTTAAATTAGCCGAAGCTCTAAACCAGGTACAAGGGGCTCCTACTCCGGGTCCAACTATGTTAAAGGCGGAGATTTGGAAATTAAACACAGCTCCAAAACTTAGACATTTCTTGTGGAGGACCTTGTCATCTGCTCTCCCGGTTGGTTCCATCTTAAAACACCGGCATATAACAAGGGACTCAGTCTGCAAACGGTGTTACCGCCACGAGGAAACACTTAATCACATGTTTTTTACGTGTACATATGCTTCAGCAATCTGGCGTGCGACCCAAGCTATTAATCCTACCTTGCTCACTAACTCCATGTCCTTTGAAGAGAAAATGAGAACAATCATTACTCAACACTCCAACCCCCAGATCCCAGTAACTTCACGTCATACTCCTTTATGGACACTCTGGAGAATATGGAAGAGCCGCAATCTCTTAGTCTACCAGCGCAAGGCATCTCAATGGCAAGATGATGTCAGACTTATCACGAATGATACTGCCGAATTTTTGACCAATGTTAATCTTCCAGCAAAACATTCTCAAAAATGGAGACAGAAGACCGTTACATGGACAAAGCCACCCACAACATATATTAAATGCAATTTCGATGCAAGCTTTCGTGGTAACAATCAATCGGAAGCTGGGTGGGTTGTAAGAGATTCAACAGGGAGATATTTAGGCTCAGGTCACGCTAAAGGTGCGATATGTGAAGATGTAGTGGAAGCTGAACTCCAGGCCTTACTTATTTCCATACAACAAGCTTGGTTCCGGGGATATACACACATCATATTTGAAGGTGATAGTAGCTTGGTGGCAAATTTTGTTAAAGGTGACGAATTATGTTTCCAATACTATAACCTTATTTGTGAGATTCGTGGATGGTTAGCACGGTTTACTGATGCATCTCTCAATTGGATCCCCCGAAAAGCAAATCAAGTAGCGGATTGCCTTTCAAAATTACCGTTCTCAAATAATTCAGCTTTTGAATGTTTCTACTTTGTACCAAGTAACATTACACATCTTCTTTTTGAAGATCATTATTAATCAAAGTAGACCTTCCGGAAAAAAAAAAAAGTTTAGTTATCTAATATTTTTAAAAGGAAATTGTAATTAATAATTTATTTTTAAAAAATAAAAACTGAATTGCCCTAAAAATACTAAAAAAGTTGGTAAATTAGTAAAAAGTTGATTAACTAACTTTAATTTTAACTTTAATACAATTTGTTAAATACTAGATTAATTGATACAAAATAATTCTCAAAGTTGACAAAAAATACTTAAAACGAAATATATGCATATTAAGTTTGATTTTTTTTTTAAAAAACTTAATATGTTCACTAACTTTCATATAAATATAATTCTCAAAATATGTTGAATTATAAGTAGAAAAATAAATTTAAATTTTAGTAATCTAGTATATAATTAATGAAATTTAAAAAGAATTTAAAAAAATGGTTAATCATAAGTTGTATCTATAAAATTTTCTCTATTCTGAGTTTTAAATTAACTATATTATTCTGGTAAGTGTTGGAAATGTTAGAATTATTTGGCATATAAAGCAAATTTACTTTCATATAAAACTGAAAAACATAATATATTCTAACCTATGAAACATGTGTATTTAAAAATAGATGTATCCTATATAGAATTAATAATTTATTTTTGTAAATGACTTGTCTAACATATTAATTTGATTGTTTCGACATCTAAAATCAATATGAACAACCGATATAATTTACAAAAAAAATTAAAAAACATGATCAATTATAAATTGAATATATAAAAAGTAAAAAATCACTTGGGTGAACCCTCACGTACATATTATATAGTGAGTTTTTTGTTGTTGTTACAACAAAAACTTAAATAATCGTTTTTTGTTGCGTTATAGGTGTTAATTTCCCTCCATTATATATGGGTTTTTGAATTCAGATATTTGAAAATATGATTTGGCATTTCGAATATAGATTCTTGGATTCAAGGTTTCTAGATTAAAATATTTAACAGTGTAACATATTTATAGTAATGGCTTATTTAACCACGTTTTGTTTTGACTACTAACCCTCCTCCTAATTACTCTACGTTTTCAAAATCTCAAGTTGCTCCACATTCCTCTGCTTTTTCATGGCTCTCTCCTTCCTCTTCTCTCTCCTCATTTTCTTCTCTCTTTCGGCGGCAAACGCACAGTCGTTTATCGGAGTAAACTATGGTCTAGTCGCCGACAATCTTCCGCCACCATCCGAGACGGCTAAACTTCTGCAATCGACCTCCATCCAGAAAGTGAGGCTATATGGCGCTGATCCAACCATCATCAAATCCTTGGCTGGCACTGGCGTTGAGATCGTCATCGGAGTTGCAAACGGTGATCTTCCTTCTCTTGCCTCCGATCTTAAGGTCGCCTCTCAGTGGATAAACTCCAACGTCCTCCCTTTCTATCCCGCTTCTAAAATCATCCTCATCAATGTCGGGAACGAGGTCAAAATCCCCACAACTTTACTGTCGGAAATTAGTCTGGTTAATAACCTTTGTCTAAATCTGTAAATCTCATTTTGGTTGATGCAGATTCTGTTGTCGAATGATCCGAATCTTGTAAACCAACTTCTCCCGGCGATGCAAAATGTACAAAAGGCATTAGAGGCGGTTTCACTCGGTGGGAAAATCAAGGTGTCTACCGTCCATGCGATGATGGTGTTGGGTCAATCTGATCCGCCATCGGCCGGTTCATTTTCTCCGGTTTATCAGGCCGGTTTAAAGGGTATTCTACAGTTTCTTAGCGAAACCGGTTCACCTTTTGTCATCAACCCGTACCCGTTCTTTGCGTACCTGAGCGACCCAAGACCTGAAACACTGTCGTTTTGCCTCTTCCACCCTAACCCTGGACGGGTTGACTCCAATACCGGAATCAAATACATGAACATGTTCGATGCTCAGGTAATTTATTATAGTTTTGACACATTAGCAAACTTAACTAATGTAAATCGATATATTAGTTTGACAACTTGAGTTGCTATAATTTGCTTTTCTAAAACTTGTTCAAAGTAGCTAAGTCTTTGGTCTTGAATTTGGTTAACCATTTTTTATCTAATCTTTTAACCAAAATGAATTTCATGATATACAATAGTATAAATTTCAAGCTTTCACAGAAAAAATACTCTATATAATTATGATATACGGTATTCGTAAATCCTAATTATTTACTGAAAATTAACAGCAATGCAGTGTTCATTTTGGTCTTGGTATGGTTCATTTATTATATTATATATTGTTACACCGAGATCTACAATTATATATTATATAGTATAATGATTGTAAATCATGTGAAAAGTCGGTAGATGAACGTTGGAAATTGAATTATTTATAACTTTATCTATATTTATATATTAGCAATGGATTTTGTAGCAAGGAACTTGGTCGCTCTTTCTCTCTCTACATTTTCATATTAAATTTTATAAACCTAATAATCTCAATAACGGAATAGAACAAGCACTTCGTTTCTTGCTAGACACGTTACTAATCCAAGGGTTTGCCTAGGTTGATGCGGTTCACTCAGCTTTGAAATCGATGGGGTACGAGAAAGTGGAAATTGTGGTGGCGGAAACAGGATGGCCAACGAGCGGTGAGAGCAACGTGGTTGGTCCTAGTGTTGAGAACGCAAAGGCTTACAATGGGAACCTCATTGCTCACTTAAGGTCCATGGTTGGGACTCCGCTCATGCCCTCTAAATCCATCGACACTTACATTTTCGCTCTCTTTGACGAGAATCTCAAGCCTGGTCCTTCCTTTGAGCGATCTTTTGGCCTTTTCAAGCCTGATCTTTCCATGGCCTACGACATTGGCCTCACTAAGACTACTAATAGTAGTAGTAATAGCCAGGTGATTAGATATGATAACTAATGTGTGGTCTTTTAGTAGCATGTGTAAGTGGAAACGTTCAACATGACTAGGCTATACAAAGATTCCATGAGATAGTATTAAATATGTAAATAATTGGAGCTTTTAATTTTTGAAAATTTCAACGTAAAAAATATATACTTTTAACAAAAATAATTTTGAACAAGAGCTACAAAAAGTTTTAGATGACCCTGGCCATCAGTACTATTAATTTAGTTTCCGAGGTACTTAGGCATTTGTAGCGGATGTTGTTTGTGATGTTAGTAGACGTCACAGTCTCCACCGTTGGACAAACCAACCACATCAAGGGGATGGTGTGTGCCAAAGGAGAATGCGACCGAGGAACAATTGCAAGCGAGTCTGGATTGGGTTTGCGGACAGGGAATAGACTGTGGTCCGATAATGCCAGGAGGAGCGTGTTTTGAGCCTAACAATGTCGCCTCTCATACTGCCTATGCCATGAATCTGTACTTCCAACAATCTCCTGAAAACCCTACAGATTGTGATTTCTCTCAGACAGCAAGGATCACTTCCGACGACCCTAGTAAGTTATTTTCTTCATCTTTGATCTTTTTTCCTTTTCATAATTAAAGTGAAACTAATCTCACCAAGTGGCTGTTGCTATAATTTTTATTGCTTGTGGTTCAAAAAAGTAAAAACCATAAAACTTTAATCCTACACTACATACATTTAAGAGTCATTAGATTATTAAGTCTTGCTTCATTTTATGTATTATAGAAACGAATCAAAAGATATGATTCCATATCATACCATCTCCAACCCAACTTCATTTTCTATTCTAAAATAGAGTCAATGCGAGATGAAGTTAAATTATTTTATTCATCATTTAATTTTGAAGTAATCTTTTTAGAGTTGGTCCATTTTGGAGTTACTGTATATTAGAGTTAAAAATGGAATAACGTTGGAGAAAAATTCAATTCTATATTAGGATTACTCTATTTTGAAACTAAAAATAAAGTAATACATTGGAGATGTTCTAATACCAAATTAGTTACTACCTTTTATTGAGTCATAGGTCGATTAACATATTATCTGACTTGATATTACATTTTTGAATTATATACCTCTTGCTAGGGTTCATCTTTTTTTCCTCGGTAATTTTACTAGAGATAACTGAATAAAGTTATTGTGAGACCCAATTTATGGAGACAAGTATTGTTTAGGAGAGCTTAAAATTATTGATTTGACTATCTATGTCAGCAAAATGCAATTATCTTTTCGGTCACACATCCTAAGAGAATTCCAATATTAAGCTTGCTTGTGCTAGAATAGCACTAGGATGAGTGACCTTGCGGGAAGTCAGTTCTCAGAATCGTGCGAAGAAAAAGCAGGTGATTACAAGGACAATAAATCATGACTTTAAAGCCTCCTCGAGGTAGTGCTCCCGGCTGTCGGACAGGGTGGGCCCGCATACGAGAGGGGCGGTCGGGGGCGTCACAAGTGTGATACCCCAGTTTATGGAGACAAAATGGTATTTGAGGAGAGCTTAAAAGGATTGGTTTTATTGCCTATGTCATCAAAGTGCACATATCTTTTCGGTCACTTAACCTGATATAACTTCACAGCTAAACGTGCTTATGCTGGAGCAATACTAAGATGGGTGACATTCCGGGAAGTGATTCTCGGAAACAAAACATGGGGAAATATCGCGTGGTGATTGAAGGGATAGTAAATCATGACTTTAAATTCTCCTCGAGGTAGCGCTCTCTGCCGTCGGACAAGGTTGACCCGTGGGCTTGAGAGGGGGCGCTGGGGCACACGAGAGGGTGTTCGGGGAGCGTTACAATTTTTTCTAAGATGAGTGTGAAGTTAGAGACTCACACCATCGGGGATGACGATCTTGGTGTGCAACGAGGGTGTTGTGCTGTGTAAGTGGGGGTGAGTGTAATACCCCGGTTTATGGAGACAAAGTCGTATTTGAGGATAAATTAAAAGAATTGGTTTGGCTACCTAGTGCACTTATCTTTTCGATCACTGATCCTGATAGAACTCCATAGTTAAGCGTGTTTATGTTGGAGCAATACTAAGATGGATGACCTTCTAGGAAGTGATTCGCGGAATCATGGACGTGAAGACAAAACATGAAGAAAGATCGCGCGATGATTTTTGCTTTTTGAAATTAGATTTATATTTGTGTTTAGATAGAAGCTAGCCTTGACAAATATTGGACAATGCACAAAGAATGTTAAGAAGTATTGGGTTTGTTATTGGTCATATGTACATATTAATATTATATCTAGGGTTAGGAACATTTTTTATTTGGTTCATTATCTAACTTTAATTAATTATGTAAATCCATTTATTATTTAAACTATTCTGTGCTAAAATTTCATATGCAATATAAAATGAAAAATGTTTTTAGATCCTTCTAAATTTTTTTTTTCAAAATAATTAATTTTTGAGCATATATGTTATAGTCTAATATAAAAAATGTATTTTTGATATTTTTAGTGCAGAAAAAATAAATACACACTCTAAGACTATAATATGTAAACGTATTTATTGTTTACAATATTCACTATACCCGTGCAAACAGAAACTTGATTTAAATTATTGGGGCCAATAATAAATTAGAACCAAATTAACCACAAATAACACAAAATAATTAAGCTTATTAGTAAAATTCTAAAATTTTTGTAGGGGTCCCTTGACCCCTCATCAACAAAGTGGTTCCGCCTCTGGATTATTCTCTTATATAAATAAAGTAGAATGATTAATGTAAACACTGAGAGATAGCTAAATATTATTTTTAAATCTTATATAATGTGAAAGATCTAGAGTTTCGAATTTTCAAATTTTTAGTTTGCCTTCACGAGTGTTCTTGTTTTCCAATTTTCGGAACTCAAAAGTTACCTTATGACTATTTGTTGACATTGTCATCGTGGTTGAGATTTGTCGCAACTTTTCGACCAACATTAGATTTGACTTTAATTCATTTTATTAGATCTTGTTTAATTTTCCATGATGGAAAAAGGCGAGTATTGATAAGAATGGAACTGCGCAAAATGTTGTTGATGCTATGAATGACCTAATAGTAAAAAATACTCGCTTAAAAAATACTAGTATATATGCACATACACATGTTGTGTCGCAGGTTGACACACACATTGTATCACATGCTGACACAGGCGTTGCGTGTATCACATGTTGACGCACATATTATGTTAGATGCTCATGTGATGCAAGTTATTTTACTAGTCAAGATATCAATGAGGAAAGAAGTTGGATAATATATTGTGTAGTTTGGGACTAAACTAGAATCAACAAATTGGTTAAGTAGTAGACGTAAGTCAAACCAGTGGATTATTGACAATGATGCATCTCACCATATGATACATACGTTGAGGGCACTAGGTTTTGTTTGTCGAGTGTCTCCATGTTTAGTTAGGTTGCCTAATGGGAATTAATGCAATGGTTGCTAGTTGTGAAGGACTGCCATTCAACCAAAAAATGACTACAAAATGTGTTATATTGTAGAAGAATTGAAATGCAATCTCATCTCCGTGTCACAGTTCGTTGATAAGCTGAGTTTCTTTGTGATGTTCTCTTAAATAAGGTGTCTTGTATATGATTTTTGTTTGAAGATTTCAGTCGATATGTGTTAAAGGAAAGATATACTTAGTTTATAAGTTATTTAGAGAATATAAATTTTGAAACAAGTGAGTCATTTGGAATCGTTGATGTTAAACATAAGAGGATGACATATATCTCTGAGATGGTAATTAGTAGAGTACTTATTGTTGACGAGAGTAATGTTAGCGTTTCTAGCTATGACATAAGTTTTCAAACAAGTAGAGTCACAACGAATTTTCAGTGAATTATAACAAGTGCAAAGACTGATTTGAGATGATATATCATGATTTATGCGGGTCATATCAAACATAGAGTTTCCATGAATTGTATTACTTTATCAACATTGTGGATGATAATTCTAGAGGTGGATAGATATTTTTTAGAGTTAAAAAGACGCAAGTTAAAAGCACGATTGTGACTCCTTTTCTCTCACTCTAAGATAATTTTATAAGCATGGAAGATACTGGTAAGTGATAATAGTAGTGAGTTTTTTAGGATGAAGGATTATTTCTGAAAAGGAGTTATTCAGCCAGAAATCTTTGATGGGTCGAAATGATTCTAATTCGGAACAATATTCAAAAATTTAATATTATTGATGATACAATTGCTCAACATGTGCCACAAGCAATAGTTGATGCATGTTTCGATTCCCAGATGTTATGATCTCAAAAAATTTATAATAACATGGATCAATTAATCCAGTCTCTTGATCGATCGATTTAATATCATTTACAAAGAAAAAGCCAGAGATTGCTGCATAAGTTATTTGTCAATATGAAACTGTAACAGAGGTAGTAAAAAACCTTAAAGCAAGTAGTATGAGACATACATAACCTACAAGGACACAAATGGAGACTTTTGCACCAAATACATAACTGCGAAGATGCATGAGGAAGAAATAATCCCTTACAAAGTTCCATAACTACATTCTTAACATAAGGTTTGAGATGCTTTCATCTACTGTGAGCCAAGGGCATTCAAGAATTTGGGGTTGAGAATTTTTATATACTCTCTAAGTTAGTTACATAAAGGTTTTTTGGCGAGCAAAACTGCTTGATTTATGCCACATATATTTGTTAAGGATGTACATTTTTCGAATGGGTGAGAAGCATTGAGAATAGAGATTGACGCTCAAGAAAGAAATATAACATGGTCACTTAAGCTTTTGAGATCAACTAAGCTGATGGTTCCGTGAAAGTGGGTGTACCAGTCAAGTATAATGTTGATGGAACATTAACAAGATATTAGGTTAGACATGCTTCCTATGCTATTCAACAAAACAAGGGGTTGATTATTCTGATATATTTTCTCTCGTGGGAAAAAGAGTATGGTTTGATTAGTTCTTCAAGTTGCTCCCGGAAAGAACCGGTAATTACATCATATGGATGTACACAACAAGTTTCTCTAGGGAGAATTAGATGAAGAGGTTACCTCATGGTTTCTTCTGATCTTTAGATAAGGGAATAAAGTGTCACTTGCACAATACGTTGTATGTATTGAAATATGCTTTGATGTGTTGGTTTACAAACCTTATAAAGACACTATGGGGTATGATTCTTATTACTCTCTTCTCATTAATGAATCCTCAGGTTTAGTTTCATGTATGTTGATGATTTAGCGGTGACAAGAAACTCTCAAGAAGTCATTTAGAAGTTTAAAACATACTTGAGTGGTTGTTTCCACGTGAAAAATATTGAAAAGTGAAGTAAATTCTTGGATTGGAATTTTCACGTAATAAACAATTTATTGATATGTGTTAAAAATAAAGTATGTCCTTGATATTATTATTGATATTGAGTTGCTTGGTGGTAGACCTATAAAGTTTTTTGATATAATCAAGTCATCAATTACCGAAGTCAAAGGAAAAGGGTTTTGTTGATCCAGAGAATTATAGAAGATTAGTCGGGAAACTGATTTATCTAGATTTGATTAAACAATATATTGTTTATTCAATTCACATCCTGGTTTAGTTTATGGATGAGCCAAGAG
This sequence comes from Anastatica hierochuntica, assembly GCA_900406275.1. Taxonomy (NCBI): domain Eukaryota; kingdom Viridiplantae; phylum Streptophyta; class Magnoliopsida; order Brassicales; family Brassicaceae; genus Anastatica; species Anastatica hierochuntica. The sequence continues at coordinate 9,633 of OVAN01013445.1, forward strand.
AGAATCATTAGCCAACTATTTCCAGGGTTGTATGTTACTTGAAATAATGTTAAGGGTTAGAAATTCTAATGAAAGCCTCACAACTTGGTGTGATCCTTATCGGCTAGATGTCCAATTAAAATACGATCATTTAATGGATGATTAGTACAATTAGAAAATTTTCTTGTGATATGACGATCAAAGAAGCATCTTGTAGTATCTTGTTTTTCAGCGAAGCAGAATATCGAGCAATGGTTTTCTGCATTGAATTAGATGAAATGGATAAATATATATCACTAAAATCTAAGATTAGATTCTTCTCTTATATAAATATATTCAAATGATTCTTATAAACATTAAGAGATATAAAATATATTTTCTTCAAATCTTATTAACGAAGACAATTTTGGGTCACCTCTTGAAATTAGAAAGGAGTATGATACTATCTCTATTTTACAAAGAGTATCATTTTGACATTTTTACATAAACTAAAAAAACTATTAAAAGTTTTTTGCCTTTCTTTAATACAAAAATAATTTTTTTTGCCTCCAATTAATATATTAATATTGTGAGGTTAAAATTAGTTTTTTTAATATAAATTTGCATTAAAAATGCAAAGTGACACTGTTTGTGAAATAAAATTAAAAACGTAAAAACAAAACTCTGTGTGAAACAAAGAGAAGACAAATTAGTTTGATGTTTACATTAAATATGTGACTTACCGATATGACCTATTTCTAATTTAGGAAACATGATTGGATTAAAAGTGCATTTGTGAAAATATAAAAGACTTGTCTTACATTTTCTTTAAATCACACATTAAGATTTTTTTTTGTTATTTTGAACATTTTGCTTTTAGGTTATAGCAATTGCGTCTACCGAAGAGTAGGAGAAGTTGGAGTGATGAATAAATACGTGAGTTCAGACAAAGCAATGGAGAAGAATGGATCAAAATGCTCTTCTTTTCTGTCTTTATCTCTCTTTATTATCTTTATGTCTTTTTTTTTCCTAATTATGTCCAATTTTCCTCACATATATTAGCCTTAATTAGTGTCTTTTTTTAAAAAATTTTCTTTTCCAAATTATATAATCATTTTGTTTTTGTTTAATTATTAATAATTAATATTAGACTACTTGTTGATGACATTTTCTACAAGGTTATTTCAAACTATTTTGTGATTTTATTATCCATTAAAATAGAAAGATATCACATGTTCTTGATGTGTTTGCATTTTTACACATTTTAGATATAATTTAAGATTTTTATTCTTATTTTTAGCTTGTATATATCGCATTTACTATCAATTTCATTAGTCTTGAAATTTTAAGTTTGTATTTAAAATCCATGCATTTACTACTTTTTTACATTGTATATGTTTGGAATTCAAATGGTGCTAATGAGGAATTGGAGCATAGGAGTTTGGATGTGGAACAAACTAGGAGCAAAGGAATATGACGATGAAGAAGACCATTTGAAACCAGTAAATAGTGGCCATGGCCGAAAATTCAAAAGAATTAGGAGTGACAAAAAATACCTGGATTTAAAGAAACGAATCGAACCAAATCGGATCAGAAATGATGGTAACGATCGAATCAGAATGGATAAAATACCTGAATGGATCCAAGACTTCAATACCCAGAGAACCCAAACCAAACTCGATCCAAAACGAAAGATTTTGTAACTTCACCGGTATTTTGATCTCTGTACCGATACATCCATCCCCGCAAGGCGAAAATTTCATGCTCCGAACCAGACATTTTTTTTTGTTTTTTTTTGTATTTGTGAATTGGTGATTGAGATGGAGAGAGGGGAGTTGTATATATAAGAAAATTTTGCTCATGATTTGCTTGGAAATTGCGAAAGGCTGATTTGCTAGGAAAGTGCTAGGAATTTACTAGGAATTTGCGAGGGAAATATTCCTCGCAAATTTTTGTTACTCTTGTGGAAAATGTGTATATTAAAAAATTATATTACTCGCAATTCCGTCGAAAATTTTCGACCAATTTTCAAGGAAAAATCTTTCTCTCACTATTTACTTGCAAATTTGTCGCAAATTTGCCAGAGAACTGCTATTCTCGCAATTTACTCGCAAATTTGCGACCACTACGTGAGGAACAATATTTCTCGCACTACTTACTCACAAATACGTCGCAAAATTTTTTTAGAGAACTGCTATTCTCGCAATTTACTCGTAAATTTGCGACCAATTTGCGAGTAAAACGTTTTCTCTCACTGAATGCTAGGAATTCAGTCGCAATTTTGCGAGTGTAAAGTTTTCCTCGCAATTCACTCGCTAAATTTGCGAGTGAATTGCGAAGAAAATTTTGCACGCAATATTGCGAGTGAACTAAATTTCCTTGCTTTTCACTCGCAATTTGGTCGCAATTTTGCGACTGCAGATCTTCCTCGCAAATTTCTCTCGCAAGTTGACTGTTTTCTTGTAGTGCATGAAGACCAAAGCTATTGAACGTGAAGTCCTTGCTATTGATTCAGGTTTTTCTTGCTATTGATCATACTCGTATTGTTTTGTTAGTAGTTATCGAAAGATCAACCCCAATAAAAAATTGATAAACTTAACCATTTATATTGTTTAATGTATCATACTAACAAGATACAAATTTATTTGTAATCCGCAATGTGTAATAGGTCGTCTCTTATTCCATATGCACTTAAGATTTACTTTGAGTTCCTTGGGGAACAAATCCATGTATTGATGGCCATAAATCTAAATGGTTTGTTTTTTCGGTTTTCGACTTGGTATGTGTGATTGTTACTCAATCGTAAAATATGCCATTTTTTTTTCTTGGTCGATCTTTACGATGCTCTGATTTTTTTTCTTGGTCGATCTTTACGATGCTATGATTTTTTTTTCTCTTTTATTCGTTAGTTCTCATCATGTCAGTGTCTCTAAAGTTTATTTGGGATCTGGTGTTGTGTATGTGGCTGCCATCTCTTGATTTTTTGGTTAGCATGATATATTCGTGATATTTTTTCTCGAAATAGTTGAGTAAGAGTTCTTTTATAAAGTTGCATTTTGAAAATTGGAAATGAATATAAACAAAAATCTGTTTATTATTTAAGCATATGAGATGTTGGAAATGAGTAAAATATACCAAGAGATAAAAAAATCTATATGATTTCAACACATGATTTTTTAATGTGTTAGTTATAAATTGTCAAAAATAACCTAAAACAAATTTTTTTCTAAGGAGGTAACCCAA
>OVAN01013446.1:1270-12833 GCA_900406275.1 Anastatica hierochuntica
ATGAATCAATGTGTCTCCATGACTTCGCGTCCTTTATATAGCTCCTCGTGGGCTGGCTCGATTTCCTTTTCCGTCCCGATTCGTGCATATCTTTTCGCGGGAATATTCCTTTTTCCCTGATTTTCCTAAATCTTTTCGAGATCTTTTCCTTATCTTCCCAAACTTGACATTTACGAAAAACCCTAATGAGCCGTCCTTGCAAATGGGCCGGTTTCGTCCGAAATCGTAAATGGACCGTTATCACGGTTTGGGCCCTTCCGGGCCGTTTCGCGGCTAAGTGGCCTTTACGACTTATCTCGGAAAATCGTTTCTCGCAGGAATAAGCGGCAACAGCTCCGTGGACCGATGCGGTCAATCGTATCGTTTAGACTCTTCCGGTGCTTAAGTTAACCGTCGTCGTTTTACACGATTGACACAAAATCCACGGAAAGCACGAATCCTTGCGATTCTTGTCATGACGGTTTGACGGAAACTCCAATCGAGACGCAACGAGAGACGATCGAGCGACGATTCGAAGGAAGTGACGATCGGAAGGGACTTGGTTCAGTCAACGGGCTACGGCTGAACGCTATCCGCGTCTCAGCGCCAACCGGTGCCAAGGACAGAGCTTGGTCCTAACGCCAACTGGCGCCAAGGACAGAGCTCGGTCCTTGGTGCCAGTTGGCGCCAAGGACCGAGCTTGGTCCTGGCGCCACTTGGCGCCAAGGACTAAACTTGGTCCTGGCGCCAGTTGGCGCCAAGGACTGAGCTTGGAGTTGGCGCCAATTGGCGCCAAGAAGGCCCCCTGGTCTCGGTTCCAATTGATGTCTAGATCGGCTTCCAGTTCAGTCGTCAATCGGTTCCAAGACTCATCCGTAGGTTTGGCGTCAATTGGCGTTTAGACACTCCTCCGATGCGAAGCGATTCTTCAATGCTTTCGGTTGTTTCGTTTTGCTTCGAAGTTTGTATTTGTAGGCCTCCGGAAGTTTCGGGCGTCGATTTCGATGTTACCGTTTTTGACCCCAACAATCACATAAAAATGAAGTTGATAAACAAAATGCACATATGAAAACTACTTAGTTTCATAAATTTGAACCTCTCACACCCTAGTTAGAGAAATTTATTGTTCTTGTACCAAATCATCCACATTTATTTTTCTAAATCATTCTATAAAATGACAACAAAAAAAGAAGGAAAAAAATTTATATTCATGTAATATGGAAGAATTAAGAAGAACAATAGCGACGCAAACAACTTTGGTTTTGGTTCTGAGCACTTGGAGAAGATAACAAGCAACTCAAATCGTATCAAGGTAAATCTCAAGCTTCACTTTTGTGAAGTTGCAAATTTGCATTCTGCAAACTTCACGTGAAGTCTGAAATCATATGAGACTTCAGGTGAAGTCTGCTAGTCAACGCACATATTAGTTGTGTAGTTGAAAAATATTTGAGTAGACTTCATTTGACGTCTGCAAATTTTCTTTGAAAACAAAAAAAATTAGCAGAATTCACCCAAAGTATGCTGTGAAAGGCATACTAGTTTTATAGTTGACCAAAAATTTTGACTTTTCATAGTAGACTTCACGTGGATGTGCGTCAAAGTGACATCAGTTTTGTAGTTAACCAAAGTTTGACTTGTTAGAGCAGACTTCACTCGAAGTCTGCTGAAGTTAGTTTTGCATTTGATCAAAATCACAAAATATTGACTTTTTGGAGCAGACTTCACTTGAAGTCTGCGTATTTTCCAAAAAGTGAGTAGACTTCAACTGAAGTCTGCATAATTTGAGTATACTTCACCCAAAGTATGCGGTTATGAGAAAGTCAAACCTCCAACAGACTCCTGAAAATTCTAAAGTAGCAGATTTCAGGTGAATTCTACTCAAATTACGAAGGCTTCACGTGAAGTTTATTCCATAAGTCAATGTTTTGGTCAAATACTAAACTAACCCGCACAGACTTCTCGGATAAGTCTGCTCAAAAGTCAATGTTTTTGTCAATTACAAAACTAACCCAAGTAGACTTCACCTGAAGTATACTCGAAAAGTTAAAAAAATTTGTCAACTACAAAAACAACCTCTTATTAAAGCAGACTTCGAGTGAAGCCTACTCAAAATAAATTGAAATTACATAACTAACCTAAATGAAGTCTACACAGAGTAGACTTCAGGTGAAGTTTACTTGTAGACTTCATAAGAAGTATACTTTGTGTTTTTAAAGTAGACTTCACCCGAAGTCTACTTTACAAATAATTTTTGAAAATGTGTTTTTAGCATGTGTAAAATAATTTTTTGGATTTTTTGTTCTCTCATGTGTGTTAATTGTTGTTTTGTTTCTGTAACATTTTGACAACTTTTTGTGTTACCACTATTGGGGTATGTATTTTCATGTTAGTCTACTCATTTTAATGATATTATTATACTTCACCTGAAGTCTGCAGAATAATTTTGATCTCTAATGTACTTAAATGTTAAATTATTACAGAGAATGATCCACTTGCATGTTGTTGTTGTTTAAGGTGATTGGGTGATGAACGACCTGTCATGGTGTTTTTTTGCTTGGTTAGTCAGTTTTGCTCATTTGTTGTGACTACAAATGAAGTATGCTGAATAAGTATGTTATTGAATTATGCAACATAAGCCTGCAATTGAAGTATCTAATTATGTAAGTTACAATCTTGTTAAGATTATTCTTTTGTTTACTATTTACTACCATTTTGTCATATGGTTATGTGTCTTTTTAGGTATAGAAATTTTGATTATAAATGGAGATATCGAGAATATTCTAAGGGAACACAGAGATGTCTGTTATAGAAATCTACCACAAAAATTTTCTATAAAATTTAAAGACTCATTTAAGACATTGTACTCATAATAGTCATTTTTAAATGAAGTTTATTTTGTTATAAACTAAAATTATGTGTTTTTTCTTGTAATGATGAAACTTGGTGATAAATAGAGATGCCAGAAACATTTTGAAATAGTAGGTCGTCTTAGTGCAAATTTAGTCTGCACTCAGACTTCAGGTTGAATTATGAATGGTTGCAATATGAATCTAGTCTTGATTAACATTATTTGCGTAATGGCAGAGGGATAAAGATTTAGTTCAAAATTCTAGCAGAATTAGTAATAAGGGTACAAAATAAATATACATAAGATTCCAATTACGTAGCATAATTGCAGAATGATCGTTGAAATTATGGCTAACTAGATTTTATGCAAACAAAAAGTTTGTTGTAGAAGTCTATAGCGCTTGCAAAATTCATAAGTTGTATCGGATCAACGGTGACAAGTGGTTGAAGGAAGAGCTCAAAAGAATGAAAAAATGCATGACTAATCAACAAATAATATATAATGCATGAGTAATCAACAAATAATATATAAAGGAGTAAGAGATAAATAGGAAATGAACGAAGGATGAAGGAAGAGCTCAAGACGGCGGCGGCGGCGGCGACGGTGGCGGTGGCAGCGATGGAGGAAGAGGAGCAGGGTGGGAGGACGATGGAGAGAAAAGAAATGTTAAAACATATTTTTTTTTGTTTTAGTAAGTGAAACCCTAAAAAGTTACTTATATATGTATACAAATAGGATTTTTTTAAACGTAAGTAGACTTCTTAGAGAAGTCTGAAACGAGCAGGAAACCTAATTTTGGGCGGAAAATTAATTTTGTTTTGGTGAGAAGATAAATTTCACCATTATTTGGGTGAAAAATGGATCTGCAGACTTCTCCTGAAGTCTACTTAACAGACTTCTTAGTGAAGTCTGCTAAATATAAAACAAATAATTTTAATTATTTTTAAAAATATTTTTGGGCGGGAAAGCAATTTTCCCAAAAAACTTGAACGAAAAAATAAAATTTTTAATTGAGACTTCACCTGAAATCTACACAACAGACTTCTTCGTGAAGTCTTCTAAGGGCATCTCCAATATAAAACTTCATTTTTTTCCTCCAAAATAGAGTTGAATTTTACTCCAACCCTACTCCGCTTTACTCCATTTTAGAGTGAAAAATGGAATAATGAACAAACAAAAAATGTATTACTCCATAAATGGAGTAAACCCATATTTTATTCTATTATGGAGTAATAAATGGAGTGGAGTTGTAGCATTTCCTAATCCAAATTACACTTTACTCCATTATGGAGTAAGAAATGGAGTGGGGTTGGAGATGGTCTAAAACGAAAAATTGAAAAATTATAAATTTTAATCGAATCTTAATAAAAACTAAAATATAACATCGACAGTGTTTGTAATATTCGTGATTAAATTCGTTTGTCTTGATTTAACATGTATAACAAACAAATTTTGAGTCCTCAAATTAACCCTTAAATTTTAACCAAAAGCACAACAACAAACTATGCACATTTGTTTCCTCCAAACCCTAAACCCAAACTCTGACTATTGCACATGTTGTTTCTAACCTAATTTATCTTACTTGGTTAAATTTGACTTAGTTTTATGAAATTTTAATTTATAAACATCGTAATCAATTATATTTAGCTTATTCATTCACATTTTTAATCAAATTATTTTTCTAATTTTTTAAAATCTAAATATATGGTTTAATTACAAATGCAGACTCCAAGTGAAGTCTGCATCGGGTGTATGTGTTGTTTCTAACCTAATTTATCTTAGGTGCTTTAATTTGATTGAACTTTATGAGATTTTAGATTATATATCTTGTAATTGATTATACTTAATTTATGAATATACATTTTTTACTCAAATTATTTTCTGATTTTTAATTTAAATATAAGGTTTAATTAAAAAAAAACAGATTTCACGTGAAGTCTTCTTATGAAGTCTACTTATGAAGTCTACATATTCTATTTCAGACTTCTCGAGGTTAGAAGGATAATTGTCCATTCTGTTTTTTTGTTTGGTGCTAAACGTAATTTTGCTACCATAAAAAGGTTATTTTTTCTAAAAAGAATGTTTAAAGTTACTTTCATTTTAAAATTTTTTTTTGGGTTAGTTTTAACAGTTCTCCCTAAAATATTTCTTTTAATTTTTTTTTCTTATTTGATATTTTGTAATTGGCTTTTTATTTTTCTATTTTGTGATAAGTAGTATACAATAAAAAAAATGCAAACATGTAATTATGATTAAACACTTTTAAATAAAAAACTATAAAAAACATATTTATTATTAATAAGATTATATTGGTGTTACTTTAGAATATTTAAAATCTATTTTTATAATTTTATAGTTTATCTTGGGAGTGTTTTTCAGCTTTTTGGTTAACTATATTACTTTTGGATTTTATATATTATGAAGTATAAAATACAATTTTGATACTAAATATTATTAAAACGGGTGTTTATTATCGCGATTATCAATTTAGATTCTAAATATGTTTTATGTGGCTTTATTCAATAAAAGAATTGGAATCATTTTAATAATCAACTAGATTTTGACTGCGCCTGCGCGTATGGTTTGTAATTTTTTATATATTCAATTTATGATTGATTATATTTTTGAGTATCTGATTCAGAATTTTTTTTATTTTAAATTTTGGGTTTAGGTTAGATTCAGAATTTTTAAATTTTTCAATTATTTTGAATTTTAGGTTTGAGTTTTTTTTTTGACAACCAAACATTGTTTAAAAAGTAATGCCCATATTGAGGTTTGAGTTTAGATTTGAAATTTTGAGGTTTTTGGATTTTTGGAATACTCGTATGGGTCCGAGTACTTGTTCTGTTTGGCTAATATTTGATACGTGAATACCATGAAACAAAATCCATTGTGGTTTTTTTAAAAAAAATATCAGATGAATAAGTTTGAATTTTTATATTTTATATAAATTATTTTAATTAATGTATAGGTTACTTTAATGATTTTTTGTATTTTGTGACAATTTTTTTTTGAAAATAACAATATTGTAATATAATTATTTTTGAATTATTTTTTATTTATTTTAAATTTGAAAACAAAATATATTTTAAATTTAGATGACAAATGATGATTTTTATTTTAACTAAATACCATATTTTCTTAACCAAATCTAACTATACATATATATATATATATTGGGATAACAATAATAAAATATTCTAATCAATTAAATAATATAATTTAGATGCAATGACATTTTATGTAATATATAACATCATAGTAAGATTTTTTTTAAAAAAACTTCTCTTTTAATAGATTAATTAGGTGAAAAGGATATTAGAGTATTTCATTGTTATTCATATTTACGCGACACATGACGAGCTTAAAGACAATATCTTTATAACTAAAGTTTTTAAAGTCTTCGAGAATCTTTTGATTTGTGAATGAGTAATTAGAGTTAGTTTTATTTATTTTAGTTTAGTAGATATATATAATAAAATTTTTAATACACGTACTTACAAATCACATGGAAAAGATTGTGTACTTATCTTCTATTGTCAAATTTCAGATATGTTCGGTTTTAAGGAACATAACCAAATAATGTTTAATTTTTTTGGGTTCAAAATAGTTTCATTTTAGTTAAACATAATAATTTTGTATTTTTGGTTTTGACTTTTTTGGATTATAACTAAATCAAAACACCACAATTTAGTGTTTTAGTTCTCAATCGTTATTCAGTTAAAATTTTCAAAAAATGAAAAAGACTAAAATTTATAAAGATTTAAGTTTGTAACATTTTGATAGAAAATATAAAAATTTTGCATAAACAATAGAAAAATTCAAGTTTCTTTAAAATTTAAAAAAATTAAAAGATTCGATTTGAATATTTCAATTAAAAAAACTTAAAAATTTCGCGAACAATTAACATATTTTAATTGTTATTTTCTTAAGCCCAATATGGATGAAACACTAAAAGTATTGAAAATGATGTATTGTTTTGTCCCGCATCGGTTGTGAGAGTTTAGAGGAGCAATAAACTTACAGTATAAGATAGACTTCACATGTTAACTTAGAAAGCATCTTTTGTCACATTTCAGATATGTTCAATTTTAAAAAATCAAATATAATTGTAAATATTTTTAAAGTTCAAAAATGGTATGCTTTGAGTTATACGTAAGAATTTTTATATTGTTTGATTTTGATATTTCAGAATTAATACTGAAGAGAAACTGAACCATTAAGTTATTCAGTTTTCATTCGGTTTTATTCAATTAATTTTACAAAACATTATAAAGATTAAAATTTATTTAAAAAATGGTTTTTAACAATTTGATAGAAAGATAGAAAAGTTCTCGCAAACAATAAAAAAAATCCATGCTGCTCTTTAATTAAAATAATTAAAAATGGGAAAAAATTATAAAGATTTGATTAGAATATTTCAATAAAAGTTTTTTAAAAATTCATAAGCAATTAATGTATCTAAATTATTATTCTTTTAATCCCAATTTTGTAAGTATAATATGGATGAAACACATACAATATTTAAAGTGATGTGTTATTTTCTCCCACATCGTTTGTGAGGGCTTTGAATATCAATAAACTTACAGTACAAGATAAACTTCAAATGTTTACAACATATTTTTCACATTTAAGATATGTTCAATTTTAAGAAATCGAAAAAAAATTGTAAATATTTTTTAAGGTTTAAGAATTTTTGTATTGTTTGGTTTTGATTTTTCAAGATTAATATTGGATAAAAACTGAATCGTTAAATGTTTCGGTTTTTATTGGGTTTTATTCAATTAATATTTACAACAAAGTAAAAAGATTAAAATTTATAAAGATTTCGGTTTGTATCATTTTGATAGAAAAATATACAAATTTTCGTAAACAATAAAAAAAATCCAAGTTGCTCTTTAAGAGAAAATGGAAAAACTAATTTTAAAAAAGATTTAGTTTGAATACTTCAAGAAAAAAAATCAAAAAGTTTCATAAACAATTAAAGTATTTAAATTACTCTTTTAAACTCAATTTTCTAAGCCTCATAAAGTGTTTAAATGAACCACTTTAAAAAATATTGTGATATCAACTACCACCATTTTGTTTTTCTGAATTACATAGTTGTTCACTTTTATTATTTAGAAACCAATTCTTGTATACTATAATTTCGCGCATGGCGCGTGTCAAAATCTAGTTTTTAAGACACGTACTTAAAAAATCACACATGAAAAAGATTGTGTACTCCTCTTTTAATAGATAAGATTTCTTTTAATAAGATTGATTAGGTGAAAAGGATATAGAATTATTCTAATTTTATTCATATTTAAGCAACACATGACGAGATTAAAGACAATATCATTATAACTATATTTTTTAGAGAAATTAGGCTAAAAGAGCCAAATTGAGAATCAATTTTTCTCAATATACCTTTAATAACGTCAACTGGTGAACTAAGATTTATAATAGTATTAATCCTAAATTACCTTTAAAATCGACAAAGTTATCGTTCTGTAAGAAAAAAACTCTTTTTAAGCTCTTGTTACATAACTATGCACCATTAAATCATAGAAAAATAAGAAGGAAGAAAAAGATAGAGATACAAAAAAGAAGAGTAAAACGAAAGAGAAGAAACAACAGAGGAAGGAAAATGTTGAAGAAGAAACTGAATATTTTTATGGATATTTTCTCTGATTTACAATACTTAGATCCTAGATTTTCTCATATTTTTTTTACTAACTAACTAACTGAAAAAGACAGAAAACACATTCTAAATAGATAAAACGAAGACAAACGGGTAGATTATCAATTCTAAACTACGTAGAACGTAGAAGAAAAACAAGATTAAGGTAGAATATGTATTCTAGATAATGTATATGATAGGGAAAAAAAGTTATAATATGTATTCTTATCTACGTAGAACATTGAACAAAAGTTATGATAAAAATAGATGTATTCTAACTAATGGTAGATCATAAGAAAATGTTAGAATATGTATTTTACTCTAAGTAGAATAAAGAACAAAACTTATAATATATATTCTAAACATAGATAACAAGTAAGAATACATATTATACCCAACGTAAAGCGTAGAATATGAATTCTACTTGACGTAGAGAAACAAAAAAAATTAACATTGATTTTATGAAAATTTAAATTTGTAAAATATTCTTATCTATATGTCTTCATTTTAAATATTTTTTGAATTTATTTTACATTATTTATTCATTTTGTTTGTTTTGTCAATTTTCATTTTGTATATTTAATAAGTGTAATATAATCAAAATAAGATAAATATCTCTAAAGGTCTAGTGGCACAATTAAAGTTTCAATGTGTCTTATTTTGACAATTCTTCATAGTTTTAACGTCTTCGAGAATCTTTTAATTTGTGAAAGAGTAATTAGAGTCAATTTTATTTATTTTAGCTTAATAGATACATTTAATAAAATTTCTAAGACACGTTTAATAAAATGAGAAAAATGAGACACTCTCAAATTGGATTTGTCCCCATAGGATTTTGTCATATTTTTGTCACACTAGGATTTTATTTTTGTTAAATCCGATTTTGCCCTTAGAATTAAGAAATTATTATTTAATTAAAATATTTTTTCTATTTATTTTCTTTTAAAAAAAGGAAAATAAGAAAGAAAAAATAACAAAAACGGGGACAAATCGTTGCGTTTTGGAGAAACGCAACAACACATTATCTTCTTCTTCCTCTTTCGACAAAAACAAAAGAAAATCTCAAAATTATTTCTTCTTCATATCGCCGTCGGCGAGACTATCACCTTGGAATCCTTGTGATAATGTCTTAGATCTTCTTCTTCTTCACCTTGGAATCCGCGACTCCATCTCCGTCGTCTTCTCTCGTCGTCGGACGGCGGAGAAGAAACAACAGACGGCGAAGACGACGAGAGTGCGATTGAGCTGAATCAGACTTTGTCGTTAGGAGGTAGATTCGGAGTAGACAGGACTCCGAGGAAGCTGAAACGATCTTCTTCCATTTTGGGTACCGTGCTGTTTGAAAATTCGATGATTGTGGTTGAGACGGAGGTTGAGCCGGAGAATTACACGGTGGGTTTAGCTAGAACGACGTCGTTGACGGCGGAGATGGAGGAGGAGTGGAGGAAAAGGAAAGAGATGCAGTCGTTGAGGAGGATGAAAGCTAAGAGGAGGAGATGTGAGAAACAACATAGACATTCCGATGAACAAACGGTGTCGTTTGAGGCTGAGAGATGGGTCATTGCGACTAAAAGTGGGCTTTTGCATAGACATTTGGTTCCTTCTAATAGACAAGTGTGTGTTGATTCCGACGGCGGAGGAGGCGGAGGAACAGGAGGAGGAGGAGGTAGCTCTTCTAGCTTATCAGATCTAGACAACAAGAATCAACAAGATAGTAATCAATCACTACATTGTATTTTGCTTTCGAGATTGTTGTTGTGGAATGATTTAAGTGAAAGAGTATTGTCATGTAGGATCATCAAACAGTTATGGAGATGAAAGGAGTCCGAAAACGATGATGAGATGTTCATCTTTCACCGGAAGCAATGGAACAGAGAAGTCGAATGCGGCAAGAGCCAACAAAGCAAATGAGGATGAGAAAGGAGTTGATAGGAAAGGCAAAGGGATGATGATGGCTAATGGTTTGTTAGACATGCTGTGTGAGTTTACTAAAGGCGACGGGCCAAATGGAAGAAGAGTCGATGAGATTCTATACAAGTATGGTAAAGGTGAAGAAGTTCGGATAATGTGCATTTGCCATGGTAAATTCTTGACACCAGCCGAGTTTGTTAAACACGGTGGTGGTGGAGATGTTGATCGTCCTCTTCGACATATCGTTGTCAACACTTCATCTTCGACATTTTGACATTAGAAATTTGCTTCATGTTCTAGTTGTTTTCTTTTTAGAATGAAATGCTAAATCTGAATCTTGATGAAGATCAATATTCCAATGTTGTTGAGGTGTAACACTTTGAGAACATCAAAGAATCATATCATCAAAAGATTATTGTCATCGCATGTTATTGATGTGTAAAAACTACAACAAATGGAGTATTACAAGAGTTCAAGAAGTGGCAAAGACTCTGTTCTTATGACTCTTGTAGTTGCTCTTCTCATGGCTCGTGCATATACTCTACATCAGAGCAAGAAGCAACATAAACAATGTAATGATATCTTCAATATTGTTCGTAAGAGGTTTGTAGAGGATGTGCTTTACCTGGTAAACTTGGCATGTTCTCTCGTAGTTATGCGAATGGCCGTAGATTGCAATGTTGACTTTGTATTTCTGCCATAGTATGGTCGATTTATTTCATGAGCTTCGTCATCCGCAACATAATTTGAATCACACGACTTCTTATTCAAATCAAAATTGACTTGATCCTTTTGCTTCACGTTATTGGAGAACGTGACACACAAGCATGTAGACGATCCCTTCTTCACATACCCCATAAAATTATATACTTGTCTATCATTGTTGAGAATAATCTGAGGATTCCCTCCTTGATTCACCATCTCATAGCTGAACTCGGCATGAACGACATGAACCATGTTGAAAAGATGATGAAAAATCAAAACGAAGAAGACGATGAAGTTGAAGAAAAAAAAGTCAATATTGTTGAAGCAAAAAATCGATATATCGTGTGTTTTAGGTTTATTAAAGATATTCTTAGATTTAGGTATATTAAAGATATATTTAGGAAACAGAATTATTACAATATGAAAATTTCCTTTTTCGTTATTTAGGTCTAATACGT
>OVAN01013447.1:0-12831 GCA_900406275.1 Anastatica hierochuntica
AGTTGCTCATTAGACTCTTCGTTTTGTAGGTAACCCTAGTGGGGTAATAAGCGGATCTTGAAGAAGCAGTAGCTGCTGGTGTAGACTTGCTGCCTTTTGCAAAGACAAATATGTTTGTAATAAGTAGTACTGTTTACAACTTCGGCCGAGCTTATATGTGTTTGATATGGTTTGAACCTATCGGTATATAAAAAGTATGATCATAAAGAAATCGTGAGTTTCATAGATATTAGTCCTTGTCCGGGACGAACCAACTAATGGATTCAGACGAGGGTTGCAAAGCCGTAATTTGGGTCTGTTAGGATACATGTTCTCAAATGTTTGATCTTGGGATTCCGGATTTGTTTTGGGAACCTCGGGTCGAGTGTTTGGGAGCATAGTTGTAGCATCCCCGATCGGGACATTTTGTTAAGGTTAACTGGTTTGTCGTGCATGTTCTTGTTTGATTGTTACACGACAGATTAGTTGACTTTGACTTAATCCTGATCGGAGGTGTTACAGGGAGTCTCTAGGATTAACATCTGGGTACAGGAACCCTAAATCTTCGGCATGCGACATGATTGGTCGTTAGGGCCGAGTTCATCTCTCTAAGAGTCTCGTTCTCCAGTTTAAGTTGTTGCAGACTTTGTGCGTCTTCTTGAAGCTTTTTGGCGTAAGCCTCCATCTGTTGCTCAAGGCCTGCAACTTTGTGGTTGCGGCGTTGGGTCCAGCTGGGGTCTAATCCCTAGTTTGCTATTCCATCTCTTGAAGTCTCATATGTAGGGTTTCCAGTTGAGATCTCATCTCTTCATAAGAGAGATCGGTTCTTCCAGGTGTTGTGATTATGGTGTCAGCGTTGTCTCTAGCCATCGTCACGTAGTTTGAAAATGAGCCCCCCCTCTTTCTAGCGCCAAACTGTTATGGATGTTTATGGGGAGTTCTATGGTAGGCACTACGGAAGCAAGGAGACAATGTATTTGTGTAAAGATGAATGACTTTAGGTGAAAGGATCTAAGCAAAAGAGGACGTGTGTTGCTTTGTGTTAAGGAATCGGTCAGAAAGGATGGAAAGAACAAGTATTATTATTAGCCTCTTAGCTTAGGGTTTTTCGGATCCCTCTCCATAACCCCTAAGTTTGTTATTTATACATGAAATCTAGTCCTTATCCCTTTAGGATTAGGAGATTCCATAATTATCTACAAACATACATGATTATCTATTTATTTTAATTAGAAGATAAGTATCGGGTAAAAGTAGGCTAGCCTCCGACTTCCAGCATCCTTATGACGTCTGGCTTCTTGCTCCTTGACATTCCTTGCCTTACGGCTCTACTGTTGTACTCTATTCAAGCCAGTGGGAATTCCCAAGGTTCAAATTACTCCCAACACGAAGTATTTTAAAATATGGTGAAAACTACAAAATCAGGTTTAATTGATTTATACAGGTTTTAGCAGGACAAAACTGTATTTATTAAAAGTTAATCCCCGCCAAACTTTGTCACTTCTGACTCGACCCCGACCCAACCCAATCTAATTTCACCCCGACCCGACCCTGTCACTTCCCTCATATCTTTCCACTCGATCTCCGTCATTGATTTCATCATCATCACTCCGCCTATTCGATGAACACCATCACAGGAGACGTTTTGAGAAGCGATCTAATCATGATCTTTTGTGATGCTGTTCATCGAATCTCCTGAGTGATGATGATAACAGTGGTAATAGAGATCCATTGGAGAGATATAAGGGAAGCGATAGGGTCGAGTTAGGTGAAATTAGAACGAAGAGCAGATCAAAAGATTGTCTGGAAGTTGAAAACCGAAAAACGGACTTAACTCGACTCAATCGGATCGAGCGAGTCAACCGATTAGACTTGTCAACCACGGTAAAAGCGGTAACCTCAATCATACTAGTGAAACCTGGTCAACTGACCCAACCAAAATTCAAATCCAAATCCAATCCCAGAATACAGACCAAAACTTGAAAACCAAGCCCAAATCTGAAATCCAACCCAAACCAGGATTCGACCCAGATCCAGAACCAGATCCATGACCCAACCTAAAATTCAGATCCAAACCCGAAGGACTGACCAGGTCAACTATCCGAGTTGAATCGGTTAACGGTTCGAATTAACTCGGTCAACAGTCTGAATTACGGTGACTTACTGCAATATGGCTTCGTCTAGGTCTATCTAATAGTGGTCTCGGATTTTTGATCAGAGAAATGAGTAAAAAGCTATGGCCGTTTAAAGCTTCGGGAAGAGATAGAAAGGTGTAGAAAATGGTTTTTCCGGTGTTGAGACGGTGGTGCGAAACTTGACGGCTAGGGTTCTCGTTCACTAGTTCAATTTGAGAGAGTCTCATTGGGATTTTGAGTGTTGGAAATTTTTGAAAGGGTGATGGCAACTTAAATAGAGAAAGAGATGAGAATTTAGGTTTTCTATAAAACGAATGTGCTTTTTAATGGGCTTGCAGAAAAAATTAGACAGATTGGACTCTTTAGAGGCTTGGGATGTCAAAATTTTATTTCACTATGCTACCAAGCTATCTTAGGCACCTCTATTTGATGTTTCCTTTTGCGGAAATATACATTATGCAACGTATCGGTCTCGATCTGAAGGAATTGTATTGTAGAATGTCTCAACAACAAGTTTACCCTGTTTCATAAGAACTGAAGAGGCAAGCAGGAGCTTGTAGATGTCAAGTCTTCAGCCTAAGATATTGCAGAAAGTGCAGTTGTTATAACAGTCTCATATGCAGTCGTTGTAGCATCCGCAGATGCATTAGATGATGTTCCAGGAAGCTTGCGGAGTGGAGGAGCCACGTCGACAGCAAGGTTGAGCTGGATAAGGTGTATCTCTATGCCTAACAAGAAAAGGAATAAACTTGGGGATAAATTTATTCCTTGGAGAAAAGGAAAAGGATGATCACAATAAGGAAGTTGTCTTTACTCGAAGATTTCCTAAAGATCATATGAGATAGGGTTTTGGGAAAACATGGAGAAGCTTATAAAATAGTCTAAGGGTCGATGCGATCGAGTAACACTTACAGCTGATTTTATAAAAGAAAGAAATCCAAGGGTGAGCGTTCTTGGATCGTTTTGCAGCAGTTGCTAAGTAGGACCGAGAGACGTAAGCTTGGGTGGATTAGGAATTGTTTAGTGGTGATTGCTAGGGTGTTAGCAAGTCGTGTAAAACTAATTAAACAAGTCATGTAATAGATTTTTTAAGAGATTTCTAATAAAGCAAAGCGTTTACTGAATCGTTTGTTTCTTTGTATTATTGTCACATTCTGTAGTACTTTCTGTACCAGCAGCTTGTATGACATCTTGTACTTTCAATTGGTATCAGAGCAAGTGGACTAAGTTATTGGCTGAGATCCAGAGGAAGAGATGGACACGATTGTTGTTTTGCAGAAGCCAATCATGTTGAACAAAGATCACTACGGGCATTGGAAAGCTCGCATGAAACAATTAATTCAAGGAATCAATGAAGATGCTTGGACTGTTGTAGTTGACAAACGGGAGGAGCCTACTATAGTCACGTCAGATGGGAAGAAGGAGTCAAACCCAAGAACCAATACTCTGATGCAGAGAAAATTGCGTCAAAGTTTAACTCAAAGGCTCTGTCAGCTATTTTTGGTGTCGTTGATGCAGATCAGTTCCAACTTATTCAGGGAAGTGAGTTGGCTAGAGAACCATGAGAGATCCTTTTGAATTCATTCGAGGGAGATGATAGTGTTAAGAGGACGAGGCTGGATCATCTTGCATCACAGTTTGGAAATCTCAAGATGAGGGATGATGATATTGTACCAAGCTTCATCGCTAAGCTCAGTTCTATGGCTCATGAAGCATCAGTACTTAGTAAGAAGTACAAAGAGAAGATGTTGGTGAAGAAGTTGCTTCGATGTCTTCCATCAAAAGTTCGCAGCTCATAAGGCAGTCATGAAGATAACAATGAACACTGATGAGATCAAGTTTTATAAATTTGTGGGTATGTTGGAGGCTGAAGAGATAGAGACAGTTGGTAGTTCAAAGTTTGCGTCAAGAGGGATTGCTCTCAAGACTGAACTAAGTGATGATAGACTTCAGAAGATAATATGAGTGTGATTGTCAGAAATTTTGGAAAGATGTTGAAACACAGTAATAAGGGGTTGCATTAGTCTGTGAAATGGCATGTCCGTCAGAAAGGTGATGATAATAGTGGCAAGAAGAGACAAGATATCCAGTGCTTTGAGTGTGAAGGCTTCAGTCATATGAAGAGTGATTGTCCCTTAGCCCGAAGCAAGGAAATCAAGTGTCTCGAATGCAGAGGTTTTGAGCACAACAGGAATGAATGTCCGAAATTTCATAAGGGAAAAGGAAAATCGTCACAAAAGTTTGATGAAAAAGAGTCAGACGATGATGAGGAAGATAAGATGCTCAATCTTGTTGCTTTTGGTGCACATAAAGATGAATCAAGTACATCATTCGATTCAGACTCTAATTCAAACTCTGATGCTGAAGTGGAGACTGAACCTAAGGAGGACTATCACGTTTTGTATGACAGCTGGGTGAAGTTCAAGAAAGAAAATTTGCAACTGCTCAAAGAGAAGGCTATCCTGAAGGCAGATTTCAACGTTCTTGAACTATAGCAAGATCTGGTGCAGAGACAGAAGCAGAATTTGACTCAAGAACCAGATTAGAAGCACATCAAGTTGGTTGAAGAACTTGCTATTGAAAAGGAGAAGAACAAGAAACTAGAACAGAGGCTAAGTAGCCTGAAAGAGATTACAGTAAGTGAACAAGAGAAAGCCAAGATGTTGGAGCGTGAGCTGAATGAGAATCACAAGAAGATCATAATGTTGAACAGTGGGTCAGAGAATTTGGACAAAATTCTCTTGTTTGGACATGCAGCCAAGATGAACTGGGATTAGGGTATCGAGGTGAAGATAGTGCTGACCAAGTACATCAGAAGGGACTATCAGATTTTGTGCAAGGTAGTACATCTCAGAGTGAGAACAATGAAGTAGGGAGAAGGTTCTGCAGCGTGGAGTTTTATTCAACAAGCCAGAGATGGTACATCATGGTATCAATATCCAGGTCAGACAGAAGGCTCTAAAGCATGGTGTTGCATCTGATACAACGCATGTGACTGATAGATGCGTCAACAACTGTGTCACACAGAAGAAGAAACTACATCACTTGTGTTGTTGGTTCTGTGGGAATGAAGGACACAAAAAGGTGAATTTTTTGTTCTTAAAAACAAAATAAATAGAGCTTGGAGGCTGGGCAAGTGCTTCATTGAACCAAAAAATTTAGGCAAAGTGTGGATTGCTAAGCATGACTTAGTTGGTGAGGAGACATGCAAATCTGTCACAGGTGATTCTGAAGCATATCATGGAGCATTAAGTTTGGAGCCAGAAGTTGTTTGCAAGCCTGATGCAAAGGGAAACCAGATTGAAGTGCATCGAGAAGTGACAAAAGGTGATCATAGGGTGAGTGATGATGGGATAGTTCAGAGCTTGTAGCAACCAGTGCAGCTAGCACTCGTTAAGGAAGGGAAGGACTCAACAAATATGATAGTCGAGACAAAGATACAGAGTGAGCCAGAGACTCAACAACATTTGTGTCAGAACATGATGCAGAGCTTTGAAGTAATATATTACGCTGTCCCAGGGGTTGTATCATGATTACAGAAGAAGAAGTAAGTCTTGACATCTAAGTTATTTTTTTAGCTTAGTTGTGGAATCAAGCAGGGGGAGAAAAGGGTGTTTGACGTCCTGATCCAGACAAAGCATATCTCTTGGGGGAGAAGAGCATTCGTCGTGGGGGAGTAGACATTGCGACAGAAGTCTTGATGCATATGCTAGTTGAGACAAAACATATCTCATGGGGGAGAAGTTATTCAGATGAAGCTTATCTCATGGGGGAGTTTTCTTGATATGAAAACATGGTTGTGAACCAAATCGTGTGGCGCAGTGAAGTGTGTTTGCTTGAATGCAAACTAAACTAAAAAGGGGGAGACTGAAGATGCAAGCAGGAGCTTGTAGATGTCAAATCTTCAGCCTAAGATACTGCAGGAAGTGCAGTTACTGTAGCAGTCTCATATGCAGTCGTTGTAGCATCCGCAGATGTATCAGATGATGTTCCAGGAAGTTTACGGAGTGGAGGAGCCACGTTGAGAGCAAGACTGAACTGGATAAGGTGTATCTAGTTGTATCTCTACGCCTAACAAAAAAATGAATAAACTTGAGGATAAAGTTTATTCCTTGGAGAAAAGTAAAAGGATAATCACAATAAGGAAGTTGTCCTTATTCGAGGAGTTCCTAAAGATCCTATGAGCAAGGGTTTTGGAAAAACGTGGAGAAGCCTATAAAATAGTCCAAGGGTCGATGGGGATGGAGTAACACTTAGAGCTGATTTTATAGAAGAAAAAAATTCAAGGGTGTGTGT
This sequence comes from Anastatica hierochuntica, assembly GCA_900406275.1. Taxonomy (NCBI): domain Eukaryota; kingdom Viridiplantae; phylum Streptophyta; class Magnoliopsida; order Brassicales; family Brassicaceae; genus Anastatica; species Anastatica hierochuntica. The sequence goes on from OVAN01013447.1 coordinate 6,411, forward strand.
TCTTGGGTCGTTCTGCAGCAGTTGCTGAGTACGACAAAGAGACGTAAGTTTGGGTAGATTAGTAATTGTTCAGTGGCGATTGTTAGGGCGTTAGCAAGTCGTGTAAAACTGAATAAACAAGTTTTGTAATAGATTGTTTCAGAGATTTCTAATAAATCAAAGCGTTTGCTGAATCGTTTGTTTCTCTGTATTACTGTTGTGTTCAGTAGTACTTTATGTACCATCAACTTGTGTATCATCTTGCACTTTCAAGAACCACCAGCACAACCAATACTGATTTGGTTTTAACCTATTATACTTTTATTAGACAATATATTCATAGCTGCAGAAATCAGGATAAGATCACTAATGTGTTTCATCTTTATTACCCCTGGAAGTGATACATAATCAGACTTAGTAGTACATCACCACTTTATGTCACTAAATTCGTTGATTTTGACTTTCTCGGTGCAGAACATTCAGATACAAAGCGATGACATGGAAGAAGTAGAGTTACTACAACAGAAAGCAAACGCTCTGCTCTAGAACGCAAGATCCTTGATATGCACCATTGGAACCTTGTAGTTGCTATGTATCCCAACATGGTTTTTGATCCTCTCCTAATAGGCACAAGCAAATGAATCATTTCGTTTTAAGTGGTCAACTGAGTTTGAGGTGTGAATACTATTGTGTCTATTGGAGCCGGTCATGAGTAGAGATATCAAAATGGGCCAAAACCTGTTGACTAAGCCTAAACTAGACCACCGCTGGGCGGGTTTGCGCTTCGGAAGTTTAAGTCCATAAAATAGTGTGCCTTGCGGACCTATTGGATTTTATCCTCAGGTCCGCCTAAAGCTGAATAGAATGTCTGAACCGGTTTCCTGGTGAAACTGAGACAGATCAACTTATAGACGTATCGAATTTACTGAAACAAAAAAAAAGTGAATAGGAGAATGTGCAAGAGGTATATTGGACAGATGAGCTGTTACAGTATAGAGCAATTTTTAGACTCAGCTGAATACAGTTGCAATGGCAGGCTCAGGCGGATTGGCGGCAATGACACTGAAGCAGCGTCCACAGAGAGTCGGATGGTCAGAAAATGATCCGACCTGGCCCGAGTAATTCCAGCACCTTTCGCACTTAGATCCCTCAGCTCGTGACACACCAATCCATACTTTGTTCTCTCCCTCCACATACTCTCCTGTATGCTGCACACTGCTTACTATCTCATTCTGCATTGACGCCAATACTTCGACCTGTATACACACATTCACAACAGTTTCATGCCTAAGTTCTCATGGAAATGTACTCACTAATGATCAAATCTTAAAATTTATCGAAAAAATGTGGATAATTTACTTTCGTGTGGCCACTACACACATGACATCACGAATATTGAAGAATAAACAAATCTCTGTATTTTTGCTATAACAGAAAAAACATATATTATATAATCTGTTGATCAATAAGGTTAAGCATATCTATCTCTTTACGCGTTTAAGTGGGTTTCTACGATGTCTTCCTATGCGTATAGTACCAACAAGCCTCTACTGCTATAATATTACTCTTTCTTTTACCTCTGACTACTTATGTTTTCTCTTGATGTCTCAAACTATGTCTAGGATAGACAAAAAGTCCCCCACATATCATAATCTGGGTAGAAAAACCAGACTGGATCAGAAAGTTTCCGCTATGTGCATAATCCCAATTATGATAAATATTTTACTTAGTTGTGTTCTGTAATAAAACTTATCGAGTGGCTATTAAGATCTCAATTGATCATGATAATTTTACTTGTACTTATGATCATGATAATTTTGATTCTATCTTGATCTGTAACTTGAACGTGAACCTCGAACACAAATTTCTAACACCCTTGACATTTAGTGCTTACCTGTGATGTTATGAATATGCGTTGCAGCGTGTCAGCTTCATTCTGTGCTCCACACATCGCTAATAATTTTGAAGCCATGTCTGTATCTGCTGTGTGCAGATATACCTTCGCTTCTAAACTGGAACCGATCATTTTCCCATTGCGTGCGAGCTCCAACACTTTGTTCACCTCAGTTCTCAACTGCCAGGCAAACACCATAAGACTTCATAAAATCGTGGTTGAGTTGCAGGAAGCAAAGGTTTGAAATTCTAAATTGTTACAGGGGGTTTCTTTATAAGACAGGCAGTCTTCATTTGGGATCTTTATACAGTTCAGTGTTTTGAATTGCTAACTCAAAAAGTTTAATTCTTTTACTGATATTTCATAAAAACTTATTATACAATTTCGCTTGACATAACATCGAGTCAAATATTGTGGACCATTTCATCAACTTCATCTCCACTAAGTAGCTATAAGCAGACAGATAGCATAGAGATGGAGCGAGCTCATTCGTGCTAAAATTTTAGGAGTTTTTTGATACCTCGAGAAGCCTTTCCCAGAAGAGAACATCTTCAGCAGGAAATGAAAGCCATTGTTCGTTCAACTTAGGCCATTTAAGTTCAAAGACAAATTTTGCTGGAGAGCCATCTTCATTTATGTACTCAAATGGGAGATTCTGCCAGACATCTTCTGCTAGGTGAGGTACTATTGGAGCTATCACTCTCAATATGGAAACAAGATGTGTTGAAAGAACTGTTTGACAGCTTCTTCTTGTAAAACTTGAACTGCCCCTGAGAAAAAGATTTTTGGTCCAGATTACGTAGAATAGCAGACGTAATGCAATAAAAAATTTGTAAGCCAAAGCCTGTCTAAGTAAATGTCAATCTAAAACAAGATGAGAAACTTACCCAGTATACAGTCTATCTTTCGCGACATCGAAGTAGAAGTTTGACAGATCAACAATTGTGAATCGTTGTATGATCTGAAATTGCATCAACTTTGCTATCACCTCAACAGATAGAGATCCAATTGCTCAAATCTAAGTTACAGTTCACAGATACATACAAGCCTCTAATCAAAGCACTAAGTCTTGTAGGGTACTCTATCTATGTTCTCTGTCACAGTCAAAGGAGGACATAGACGAATGAAGTAGATCATCTAATGCTGTTTCCAATTTTTTAAAGTTGTTTTAGCCTTTCTGCATTATCAAATTTCAGTAGATAAAATATTGTCCCACCCATAAAACGTCACACATCTCAAGAGACTGGAGATACTGATCAGTTCAACGATAGCAAATAAGATGGTGCGATCCGTACCTGGAATATTTTAAAAAACTGGTAGTTCTCGTAACACTCTTTTATGCTCTTGACAACATTTTCAAGCTGGAAGAGTGCATGCTGATCAATCGCGGGCAGATCTTGGTACGGGACAGCATTATCAACCTGCAAACAGTGACGGCATAATATAAATAGATCGCCAACCCCAAAACATAAAGCAGAAGCAAGAAAGTAAGGCAAAACGAAGAAAAGACAACTCTGTGTAAAGCTTATTGTTAGAGGCATACTTTCCAATCGTGAAGATTGCCCAAGAGATATCTTAACGTTCCTCTCAATTTCCTATATATATCAGACATTTGCCGAAGAATCTGTGGACCTATCAGTACATCTCCGGTGTAATCTACACTAGAAACCCAGAGACGCATAACATCAGCCCCATAAGCAGGGGTGTCCTGGCATAAAAAAGACAAACTCTTGTCTAGAAACAGACTGGATGTATAATAAAGATGTATTTACATAATGGGCGAAGTTGCTATACCACTGACTAACCTTTGAATTTTTCCCTCCTTCAATGACCATACGAGGGTCAACCACGTTACCTAAAGACTTGCTCATTTTCATACCCTTCTCATCAAGTACAAAACCATGTGTTATAACAGCAGAGTAGGGGGCCTTCCCTATATAAAATAATAGGAAATTTAAAGAAAAACTATTAAACCCAACTAAAATCTTGTACAATAATCTCGCATTAGAAGGCAACTATCATTGTGTACTTATCACCTTTTGTTGCGATGCTTGTTAACAAGGAACTTTGGAACCATCCACGATGCTGATCGGTACCCTCTAGATACACATCCGCAGGGAAACTAAGACCCTCACGTTTCCCCAAAACACCGGCCCAAGAGGAACCTGACATAGAAATGGGAAAGAGATTGATAATAAAAAAAAAGTTGTTTAGTGCTATGAGAGACTATTTGATTCTAACTAGTAGACATTCTTATATTATAATCGTACCTGAGTCAAACCAGACATCCATTGTATCAGTCCCCTTTTCATAATCAGCTGCTTTATCACAATATTTCTCAGGAAGCAGGTCCGCCACTGACATATACCACCAGGCATCACTACCCTTTTCTGAAATTATAGCTGCCACACAAAGTCTTCAAATAAGGTTACAGGAAACCTGTAGCTACCACATCGATAAGGTAACACAGCCAGTAAAATATATCCTTACATTTAACATGGTCAATTGTCTCTTCATTCATGAGGGGTTCTTTTGTCTTAACATGATAAAAGACAGGAATAGGGACACCCCATGTCCTTTGTCTCGAGATGCACCAATCAGATCGACTGGAGGTCATGGCAGATATTCTGTTAACTGCCTGAATGACAAACTAAACACATTATAACATGCTAAAAAGCATAAGGAAGGAAGCTAAGGTAAGAGGATAACCAGTAAGAAATCATCCTAACAAATCTGGCAGAAATGTGGATCAAATCATGTGGTTCATATACTGTGGGTCTCTACAGCTAAGATCCTCAAATGGTACTCTTAACCCACATACTAAAGAAAACAAAAAGCAACCTACAAACTCAATATGTAGTTAGTACCTGGTGTGGTATCCATTTTACATTGTTGATTGCATCCATCGTGGCTTCGCGAAAGCCTTCAACCGATGCAAACCACTGCTCAGTTGCTCTAAAAATCGTAGGTTTTTTAGTTCTCCAATCATATGGGTATTTATGAGCTGCATGAAAAAGAAGGAAATAAAATTATAATACACGTTCAATTTTTCGCTCAAATGGTTGCCCAGAAAGAATCTGAAGCAAACTCACCATAAGATTCTTCTAAGACCAAAGTCATATTTTCATCCAGGTAACTGACAACAGCGCTATTCCCTTCCCCAAGTACAGAGAGCCCTCTAAACTGTCCAGCTTCTTCAGTAAATTTTCCTTCATCATCCACTGGAGAGACAAGAGGGAGCCCATACTTTAGGCCAGTTGCATAATCCTCTTGACCATGACCAGGGGCAGTGTGGACCAACCCTGTTCCTGATTCAGTAGTAATGTAATCACCCCCTATAACGACTGGACAGTCCCTGTTGTCAATTGGATGTGTGTACCTACAACCATGAAAACACAACATAAACCAAGGGGTCAAATTTATAGCATCACATGCAAACTGGGGTTCCAATTGTTCCAGTATAATTTAAAATGTAACCTGCAATTTTCTAGATCTGAGCCAAGGAATGTTTTATTTATGAAAAGCTTCACACCCCATTTTGCTTCTAGTGCTGGGACAAGATCAGTTGCTACAATCACAAAAAGCCTTCGTTGATTATTCAGAACCTTGCCAAGCATTTTCTTTTTATTGCCTGTCAATGCAGATTCATCTTCTGAGGTAGACAGCACTTCAACAACAGAGTACTGCAACTTTGCATTTACCGCAACGGCTGAAAGTTAGACAAGAAGGAAAAGAAGAAGAATCGCTTAATGTACTTATATAGCATTCAAATACAGAATACTAGACGAAAGGCAGTATTTATCCTTACACCAACCCGAACAAGAGAAGGGAGAAAGAATGGAAACATAGTAAGGTAAGATGCATTTGACAGCTAAGCACATCTACTAATATGCAACTTACCAGCATTGGCTGGAATAGTCCAAGGTGTAGTTGTCCATACTGCCAAGTATATATTAGGAATAAATTCTTCTAAACGGCTTGTTTTTTCTCCGCCAACCAATTTTAAAATAGCATATATGCTTCTTGAAATATGACCCTCCGGGTACTGCATGTAAATTATGTTTTAAAGGAAAAGCCACAATTATGGTGATGAAGATGCAGGAGGGACTGGCATAAGATAACTAAGATAAAGTGTGAATCATCTAAATATTCTTCTATGAAACTGCATGTACCAAGAGCAGGAGTAAATAACTACACTAATATAGGCTTCATCAAGAACATGTAACGCAATACTCCATGTTTAGTGAACTACATATCACATCATGGTAAAACATCGACAGAAAGAAAAATAATAGCAAGACTGGTACAATTTTAGCTGGTTATAATTTTGCTTTGAGATGGCTATAAAAATATTGTTCTTTATAGATTACTTGAGGTGAAAACGGGACTAAGGTTTACCTCTAGTTCAGCTTCTGCAAGAGCAGTCCGAGATGAAGGGCTCCAGTGAACTGGTTTCCTACCTCTATAGATGTACCCTTGCATGGCCATCTGGCCAAATACTTCAATCTACAATATGAGAAATATTATTTCATGCATGGTCATCTAATC
>OVAN01013450.1:0-12831 GCA_900406275.1 Anastatica hierochuntica
GGGGGGGGGGGGGGGGTTCTAAAAGCAAGATCTTTAATTTTGTCCGAGAACGGTTGGGTGACCGGGTCAGCGGGTGGTCTTCCAAGTTTTTATCAAAAGGGGGCAAAGAGGTTTTGATTAAATCAGTCGCTCTTGCGCTCCCAACTTATGTCATGTCATGCTTTCGGCTCCCCCAAGTGTTAACTACTAAGTTGACCAGTGCGATTTCGAAATTCTGGTGGAGTTCCAATGGATGTAACCGCGGTCTCCATTGGGTTGCATGGGAAAAATTATGCATACCAAAAGAGAATGGTGGCTTAGGCTTCAAATCTCTGGAGGATTTTAACACAGCCTTGCTAGCTAAACAATTGTGGCGGTTGGTCCAGTTTCCGGGATCCTTGGTAGCTCGGGTCTTGCGCGGCAGATATTTCAGGAAGCATCATCCTTTAAACGCACGGAAACCGCACTCTCCCTCCTTCGGGTGGAAGAGTATTTTCTCCACCCAGGATCTCCTGCGGAGTGGAGTCCGGATAAAGATAGGATCAGGCATTAATACTTCGGTCTGAGACGATCCATGGATCCCGGATGTAAATCCTCGTTCGGCCCAGGGTCCGGGGCGTTTTCTGTACCCTGGAATTAAGGTATATCAACTGCTCGATCCCGCTACGAGGGACTGGCATCTGCCACTGCTACAGGAGCTTTTCAATCCATAGGATGTAGTTTTGATTCGAGGGATACAACCAAGTCGCACTATTACTTATGATGGTGTGGTTTGGCACTACACTAAATTGGGACAATATACGGTCAAAACGGGCTATAAGCGTCTTAATTACGAGTGATTCAGCGAGTAAATAACAATGGATGGGGACCGGGGTTGGTTGCTCTGAAAGCTTTCCCATGGACATTGAAATGTCCAATGAAGATTCAACATTTGCTGTGGCAGATATTAACAGGTTGTTTGGCGGTGAATTCTGAAATAGTTCAGAGGAGTGTGCCTTGTGACACAGTATGTAAACGGTGCGCAGCTGCTGAGGAGACAATTAACCATGTTTTCTTTGAATGCTCAGCGGTTTCTCACATTTGGGATATTTATTTAAACCAGGCAGGAGCACCATTCCTATCTGATTCATTTTACTCCAATATGGATTTCTTGTTTTGGCGGAATCCAGTGGGGACCCGGGGTAGTGATCGTTATAATCTCTATCCTTGGATACTATGGGCAATTTGGAAAGCTCGAAACCAAAAGGTTTTTCAGGGAGTTCATCTGGCTGTGGATGATATTTTTCGGTCTGCAAAAACAGACCATATAGCTTGGCAGGAGGCGCAGGGTCCGACCATTTCGGAGGAGCCTCAGGCTTTGGTGGTCCGGAATAGGATGACAGATTTCACTTGTCGGATTGATGGATCTTGGAAGCATGCTGACCCAACAACTGGCCTAGGTTGGATACTTTCGGATAGCGATAATCAAGTAGTCCTGATGGGGGCTAGATGCCAACGGCAGAGTCTAACACCGCTTCACTCGGAGCTGGAGGCTTTGCTCTGGGCGATGACAGAGCTTAGTCGCAGAAGAATTCGATCCTGCGGCTTCCAGACAGATTGCATGGAGCTTACCAGTACTACTCGCGAACCGGAGGATTGGCCGGCTTTTCACACACAAGTACAGGAATTTCGAACTCTCTGTGGCGCTTTCACGGATTTCTCTCTGACTCACATTCCGCGGGTGGAGAATACGCAAGCTGACGCTCTTGCTCGACAGTCTCGCATTCGTTATCTTGATTTTAGCTATGTAGATTCCTTGTCACCCGATTGGTTTACCATGAGGGCGAACGTCTAATTATTGTGTGGTTGACAAAAAAAAAACTTATTCATGATATAAACAAAATTTAAAATTATCTTTCACTTATCATTTAAACTAATACAATATCTTTTAGTTATCGATAACAATCTAAACGCTCAACTGAAAGATCACAACTATATTTTATCCAATATAATAAATCAGAATTTAAAATATTATAGTTAAGAAAATCTAATAAATCACAATTTAAAATATTATAGTTAAAAAAATATGTAAAAGTTTAATATGTTACAACTAGATTAATGTTGGATATTATAAGAGTGTGTTTATTCACATGTAATTCTTTTTTACATATTATTTGTGTGATAATACTTTTATTCTAAGAATTGGTTTTCTATCTCTTTGATTTCAAATTTTAACAACTAAATTTATAATCTTTCAAATATTACAAAACTTGATGGAGACTATCTGAGGATGCATATCCACATCTATATATTTTAGTGTTGGATATGTTTATTGAATAAATTTATAATTTATATATGTATATATTTTGAAATAAAAAAGAGAAAAATAATATCAAAAATTAAATTTGTAGTTGTTGGAACTTTATATATAGAAATATTTCAATATTATAAATTATTTTACTAAATTATTTAAATCAAAATTAGTTACTTATTAATAGATTTTTTGAAATATTATGATTTGTTTTAAAAATAGAAAATACTTTTTAAATTTTAAAACCAAATTATGTATAAAATCAAATATCAAACAGAATTTCCTATGACATATTCAATGCTTAAATCCAAATAAAATCAAAACAACTTGAATAACTAAAATTCCTCATTTTATACGACAAACTAATATCATCAAGCTAAAATCCGAAATATTTTTAGAATCCTAAAAGCCGAATAATCCGACACAAATTAAATAATCGAATATTCACTTTTTATTATTACCAAATTTAAAAAGTGAATATAATCCCGCACACAGTGCGGGTTAGAATCTAGTTACTATTAAAAGCACAATTAGTCCTAAATTTTTATTAGATTTTCAAAAAAAAGAAAAACTAAGGATTTTATGAACATACTATAACTACTACTACGTCCTATTTTGGCCAACAACTATTACGTTTATATAGGTGTGTCCATGATATATTTATATTAGTCATGCAACAACAGCTCTTACGACAAAGTATCATTAAGTAATGTGAATAATATAAGGAAGAAAAAAAATTCCCATGTAAACAAATATAATATAATTCCAAAATATATTAAGTCTTTTTCAGAGTGGTGGTAGTGGAAGTGTGGAACTCAATTAATTCATGTTATTTAGTACTAATTAAATTGTTTGTGTTTGTTAAAAAAAATTATCTTCAAGACAAATGTTTACATTTTTAAAGTAAATAATCCAACACTCTCATTTTTCTTTTAAACGAGATTTTCCGAAGTAAGAAAACCATGACCAATTTTGTTACAAACCAAATTTGTACAATCAATGAGTCAATTTAGAAATGATAGAATTTTAGGAACTTCGATATATCGTACGACTGGAAAATATTAAGATATCGTATTTGAGAGTTATATATTTAAACGAAACCAAATTGAGATATTGACACTTTTGATAAAACTGAAAAAGAATGAAAAATATAAAGCACAAGTTATTCAATGGATGACTACATTTTACCAAAAACCTAGGACTGGTTTTGTTGATTTCGTACCAAGCTTCAATTGGTATGGAGCATTTAAATATTGTATTAGCCGGTCCAAAGTGATTATGTGTCTTTTTTTCTCTTGGTTTTGGTTTTAAGCGGTCCAAAGTGGTTATTTTTAGTTTAAGTTAGTTTCACAAAGAATTATTCAATATAACTCTCACTAACTAAGTAACAAAAAACTGTCTAGAGCTTATTTTTATATTCTTGATGTTCAGAGGACAAATTACCTAGCCCCTTTAGGTTATAATCGAGGATTCAGTTATTTAAAATTTTCCAAGAGAATGATTAGATTGTTGAGGTGGATGACTTTAAGAGGCTCAATTGCTTCTTTTTATTAATTAGTTTAGTTGTTTTTCTTTGAAGATGTTGTAAGTACCTTACTGTTCAAGGATTGCTTTGTGTTCATCTCTTATGCATGGGTGTTAAGTGTGGGCTTACAACTCCATATGAGATCTATGAAAGCTTTTTGTTTCACCTAAACAAATGATATTCGTGCCGTTAGTTTTCACCAAGTATAGTTTGGATGTATGATAGTCAGCCATCCGACTAAAAAACGATTGCTCTTACTCTTTGCTTTCATATTTTTGATCTTACTCGCCATTTTTGCTTTCTTCATATAGGCATTTTTACGATCATTGTTACACTACATATTACATAGAGTTTACATTTTATGAAATGTTCATTTTTAAGAAATGGTACAACCCAGAGCTCATTTGCCTACCGAAAAAAAGTTAATTATGTATGTTGTTCTTCTGTTAATAAATATGTAACACATAGAATTGTATATTGTAAGTTTTAATAATTCCATGTGCGGAGTTGTTGATAAACACGAATACTCACATTGTCACAATTTTGGATTTTTCCAAAGATGGTTAAAGGGTTCATTTTGTTATGTTGGCACATGTATTACTATTTACTCCGCCGGTATACTATTACTCGGTCTATCAAAACTAGAGACTGCCGATATATACAACGACCAAAAGTAAATATTTTTTTGGTAGTACTTAAATTGATTTGCAGGGATGCCCTAGAATATAGGAAGCATTACTATCAAGTTTTAAATTAAAACCATAGTTTATGTCTCCTTTTCTCAAATTAGTTTCAGCCTTAAAACAATAAAAATAAAGGTAGCACCGGAAAATCTAAGTAAAAAAAATAAATATAACGTTTTAAAAACTCAAAAAATATAATTATCCATACGAATAAAGTCCTGTAAATATTTCAAATAAATCAACAAAAATTCAAAGCGCGCACACCCGCATATAAATTGAATAGCAAACTCTACAAATCAACCACATTTTTTACTCAAAATAAATTACTATGGAAGCATGATTAAAAAAACATATAGGCCATCATCATACACACACGAAATAGCTCATTTGGAGAAACCTATCAACAACAACAACGTTGGATACCCAAATAGGTTACCATAATGTAACCAACACCACTACATGGAACAATGTGTAATACAATGCTACGTCCACTATATTGTAACTCTAATAACTTCATCTCCAAAATAGTGAAAAAAAGAAAGTGAACATAAAATCATGCTCTTATAATAAAAGCATACGTCGCACACTACTATCTGAAAAGGTTAAGGATAACTTATTGTAATAATATCATCAGCGTGTGAGCAATGCGCTTTTTTTAGAAATATCTAGCTTCTCTTAAACACAAAGGTATTAAAATTAATAAATAATCAAATTTAATACACCATTTAAGTCATAGCATAAAAAAAACGTCCTTATGCAGGAAGAAATGATTCAAACTACAATACATAGCACCATAATGGAGTAATACAAGGGAAAACTAAAGGAGAAGTACATATATATAAAATCTCAAGGCTTTTTTTCCGGTGTAAACAATCAAAATTACAAGCTCACTGATGCGTTATTCAAGTATATATTACAATCGTTCTAGAATATTTACAATGCACAAAAAATCAACAATAAGCTCAAATAATTTAACTTACTGCAGGAGAACTAACTTAAAAATTAATATCAGTGAAAAAATCAACGTCTATAAAAAAAATGACATAACAAAAAACTAAACAAAGAGCAGAAAACAGTCAACAATGCGAGACAAAGGAAGAATTCCAAAAAGACTATGATTTAACATGGTCACATTGGCAGTAGACACCTTACCAAACAACATGAAATCGCTTTGATGCATTAAAACAAAAGAAATCGAAACAATATTTTACCATAAGGAATCTCAATTTTAGACGCAAACTAAATACGAGAGGGAGAAGTAAAAAAAGAAACATATACATCGCATCATTGTTCGAATATTAAATACAAATGTTTCAACAAAAAAAAATACAAGTTTAACTTTCTTAATATAAAAAAAAATATTATACAAATCTGCGCGTAGCGCGGGATAAATATCTAGTATAAATTAAAAATGAAAAAGATGGGCCGAATTATCGGAGAGAAATAGTTGACTTTTTCATTCAAAAAAACTTAAATAATGGTTTGATTTGGTATATCCATTATCATTTCCCTTACTTTTATATCTTAAATAATATTTTAGGATAATTATAAAATCTAACCATGGAACCACCATTATTTAATTTTCCAAAGCCCAAAATTAAAATTACTATTTTGTCCCTATTTCTTTTTCTTTTTTTTGTTCACAAGAGGGATTGTTTTTGTAAAACATTCTCATTAATTTATTAACTTTTGTCACTCTCCAAAAACTAAATAATTGTTTAGTGATACACCATATTCACCCAATATTTTATCATATAATTTGATTTAATATAAATATTGAATAGTTAGCTATGAGAATAAGAGAGAAAATGTGAAAAAGAACTGATTTTTTTATTATTTTGGAAGATCTCAATTAAGGGTTACAAGCAAACATAAATAGGGAGCTCAGAAAATCTAGAGCTAGTGACAGGTGGTCTCTCCCAATAGTAAGAGAGAATCAAATCGGTTACATAGTACCATTTTGAATTGATTTTCAATTGTTCTTATCTCTTTCTCACCATTGATGTTTTGTTTTGTAGTTTAAGAGAAGGATCAATGACGTTGAGATGGAGACTTGGGTTTGATGGGCCTGACCACTTGTTTTCCTTCTTTCAAGTCCACTCACTCTCTTTTATCTTTGTCGATGGGAGGACTCTGTTTTGTGTCTCTGATGTTGTGTTCTGTTTTCTGAAGCATTCTTTCAGCCACCCCCCCCCCTCAAACTCGTGGTGGAAGGAGGACCGATACCGAGTTTGGTACATAACGCAGTGGATGGAAGGCGAGCCAGTGATTTGGTGAAGATGTCGGCAAGTTGTTTTATTGCCGGAATTTGATGAACTTCAATTGTACCAAGAGCAATACGTTCCCGAATATAATGATAGTCCACTTTGAAGTGTTTAGATTTGTTATGGAGAACTGGATTTGCTGTCAAGTTAACTGTCGAGTGGTTGTCGCAATGGAAAATAGCTGGTCCTGTTTGTGGTATTTTCAGATCATGAAGAAGAAAAGAAATCCAAATGAGTCCTGAGGCGGTTGTTGCGAGAGCACGATATTTGACTTTTGTTGAAGATCGAGACATCGTTGATTATTGTTTTGCAGACAATGATATGAGATTAGATCCAAGGAGAGTGCAGAAACCTATAGTTGATCGGTGAGTATCCTTAGATTTCGCCCAGTCGTTGTCTCTATATGTAATGACTGAGAGATTACCGTATTTGTACATATGAAGACCCAAGTTTGAGGTTCTCTTGAGATATCGAAGGATGCGTTTTAATAAACCAAAATTTTATATTGTGGGAGCATGCATTCTCTGACAAATAAAGATTACTGCAACTTGAATATCTGGCCGAGTAAGCGTTAGATATTGAAGCTTTCCGGCAATGCTTCGAATATATCGGATAGGGAAATAGTTTTGTATCGCCAAACTTATGATCCAAGCATAGTGGAAGTGGTGTTGCAGTTGGATTGCAAACAGCCATACCAGCTTGATGAAGTATCTCTTCCATGTACTTAGTTTGACAGAGAAACAGTCTCTGCTCGTGAAAGTACGCTTGTCTACCAAGGAAATACTATAGACAGCCTAAGTCGTTCATCGAGAACTGATTGTTGAGGACATTAATCAGACACCAAAAGAGCTATGAGTCGTTTCCTGTAAGCAGAATATCATCCACATAGAGGAGAAACACCATTGATTTCCCATCGTGATGGTGTACGAACAGAGACAGATTTGCCTTGCTGCACACAAAGCAAAACACTATTAGAAATTTACTGAATTTATTGAACCATACCTGTGGTGCTTGTTTGAGTCCGTAAAGAGCTTTCTTCAAGTAACAAATGTGAGATGGATTGTTCGAATCCTCAAAACCAGGAGGTTGGAACATGAATACATCTTCTTGGAGATCACCATGTAAGAACGCGTTCTTTACATCAAGTTGCGTGATGCTCCTATTCTTTGCACTAGGAACTGCTAAGAATGTTCTAATTGTGGATGCCCGAGCAACCGGATCGAACGTCTCAATGAAATCAATCCCTTCTTCTTGTTCAAACCCCTTGGCTACCAACCTCGCTTTCAACTTATTAAGAGACCCGTTTGCATTCAATTTTATTGTAAAGAACCACCTGCAACCCATAACCTTCATATTGTTTGTGATAGGTGTCAGGTTCCATGTCGCGTTCTGAAATTGTGCATTCAGTTCATCGATCATAGATTTTTTCCATCCAGGATGTTCCAGAGCCTAAACCACAATTTTTGGTATGCTTGGAATATCTTTACTTGCCAACAATACATACCGTGGATTTGGTTTTCGAATACCACACTGAGATCTAGTAATCATAGGATGAGATCGATTCTCTTCAGTGGTTTGTTGATGTTGTGGAACTTCACTCATTTGCTCTATTTTAGCAGGTGTGGCGATTTCCTCTATTACAGATATAGTTTCAATTGGTGGTATCTATGCTTCTTCTTCTGCTAAGATTATTTCTCTACAAGTGATGTACTCATTCACGCCTGGATACTCTTTCTCTCTTTTGTCTTGTATGTTTGATGAACCTAAAGAATCTGATTCATGATCAACTCAATTCACTCTTTGTTCTGTTGGTATGGTAGGTAGTAAGACCTCAAGAGGAGTTGGTTCAACAGGAGCAGCTTGCCAGGAAAGAAGTAGAGGAGTTGTGTATTGTGTAATAAGACGTTTGTACTTGTCTGTGAACGGAAAACATTGCTCATCAAACAAAGCATGCTGACGTATATACACGTCCAGTTGATAAAGGCATCAGTAGCCTTTGAATTGAGCGTGATACTCCATAAACACACATTGTAGAGACCGTGGTTCCATCTTATGAGATCCATATGGACATAGATATGGGTAACACGCTGACCCGAATACCTGGAGAAAACCATACTCTGGTTCTTTCTTGAACAAGACCTCAAACACGCTTTTATAGTTGAACACAGCAGAAGGCAACAAATTAGACATAAAGTTTGCTGTGTAAAATGCTTCGACCCAGAACTTCAGCAGTGTTTTGCTCTGGAAAAGCATTGAAAGCTCAAGTTATGTAATGTGTTTGTGCTTTCGTTCTATGATACCGTTTTGTTGAGGTGTTAAGGGAAAAGAGAGAAGATGAATAATACCATTCTATTGTAAGTGTTTCTTGAGACTTATATTAACGAATTTTCCTCCACCGTCGCTTTGAAATACCTTAATCTTCTTGTTAAACTTGTTTTCCACTTGTTTTTGAAACATAATAAAGACTTCAAGAAAATCTGATTTAGGCTTCAAAGGTTAAAACCATGAATAACAAGATTAATTTTCCACAAAAACTGCATAATACTTGAACCCTTGAACCGATACAATCAGAGATGGACCACAAAGATCACAATGTATTCGATCAAGGGATTCACTAATAAAAGACTCAGAAATAGAAAACGGTAATCTTGGACTCTTTCCGATCTCGCAAGCTTCACAAATGGGAGATGTTATGCTTTTATTTATTGTTATCGGCTTGCTGTTTTTGAGATATTGCAGAATCTAGAAATTTGTGTGTCCAAGACGGTGATGCCACACGATGTCACTTGTTGCAATCTGCCGATGAGAATAAAATGCTACACATTCTTAATTTTGCAATACATATAGACCCTCACGACGAGTTTCGTTTGTCACCACTTTCTGAGTAGTCAGATCGATCACACAAACACCATTAACATCAAAGTAAACTCCGCAAGGATAATCATCGCATAATTTAGAGAAAGAGAGTAATGACTTTTGTATTTGTGGGCAAACTACAACATCATTGAGAGGGATACTACCTGCTGGTGTGGTGACTGTGGTAGAACCGACATGAGTAATCGAAAGGAACAAACCATCTCCGACCATAATTGCTTCATTGTCGTTGTAGACAGCGGCTAATTGCAGTGATGTAGTTATGGGAGTTACATGTGTTGAAGCTCCTGAATTTGGAAACCATTCCTTTCACTATTTTCAGAGAATCAAAGGGCAGTATGTCTAGTGCGACCACAAATTTGATAGATTGGTCGAGCATTACCAGAGTTAGCACCATCTGGAGATTGATTCCATCCTAAAGTATTCACTTGCTGAGAGAATCCCCTTCAACGAGTACTGTATCCTCCACAATCACGGCTTGACCCAAATCAAGAATATCCAGATCGTCCTCTTTGATCTGAGTTGAAGCATTGGGTTTGAAAGGCCATATGTGGAGAGATTTTTTCAGGTGACTCAGAAGACTGCAACCGAGAAGCAAAACCTGAGATTTTTGATACAACATCATTGAAAGTAGGAGGTGGAAGTCTCGACATTGAGTTTTGAATGACTGTGCAGACAGGATCGTATCCTCGACCTAAACCATTCATGAAACTAAAGATTTTCAAAGCTTCTTCAATTGGGTTTCCAATCGAACTCAGCTGGTCACATACCATTCTGAAATCTCTTGAATAAGTTGCAAAGTCTTTACCTTTAATCGATATAAGCTGCAGACGGCACTTTAGCTCAAACTCTTTTGCTATTGAGCTTTTGTTGAAGTTATTTGCAAGAGACAACCATACTTCATGAGAGGTAGATAACCCATGAACACAACCCAAAACTTCTTCGGTAAGGGTACCAAAAATTAAAGACTTTATGAGTTCATCAATGGCAGATCCAAGCCTCAAACTTTGGATTTGGTGTCTCCGTCACGATTTCACCAACTGTTGCAGCAATACTCGCCGGCGGACATAACTCTTGACCATTAACGAAACCCAGCAGTTTCAGACAGCGAATAAGAGACTCAAATTGAGTTTTCTAGAGAAGATAATTTGTATCATTGAGTTTTATTGTGACAGAACTTAAGACATGAAGATTAGAGGGAAAGGGATAAGGATCAAGATTCTCTGCCATGACAGCCCCTGTTTAGGGTTAGAAGAGCTTTGATACCATGATAATAAGAGAGAACATGTGAAAAAGAACTGACTTTTTATTATTTCAGATGATCTCAAATAAGGGCTACAAGCATACATAAATAGTGACCTTACAACAATCTAGAGCTAGTGATAGGTGGTTTCTCTCAATGATAAGAGAGAATCAAATCGGTTACATAGTACAATTTTGGACTGATTGTTTCCAGCTGTTTCAGCTGTACTTATCTCCTTCTCACCATTGATGGTTTGTTTTGAAGTTTAAAAGAAGTAGCAATGATGTTTAGGTGGAGACTTAGGTTTGATGGCATGACCACTTGTTTTTCTTCTTTCAAGCCCACACGTCTTTTATCTTTGTCCATGTGAGGACTATGTGTTGTATCTCTGATGTTGTGCTTTGTTTCCTGAAGCATTCTTTCAAAATGTTTAATTAGTCAATTAAACAGTAATCATATTGTGACTGTTGGAACTTGTTTTTTGACTAAATGGTTTTAGACCATTTTACGTTGAGTTTTTCAGAGAAGACGTTCGTCAGCGTGATTGATGTTTTGGACATGATAAAATCGTCACCATGGATACTATAATATAGTATAATCACATGTCAAAAAATCATAGTTGGTTTGAATGAGAAATGGAGTATTAGTATGAGTAACTTGTTAAGTTTGAAAGGCTTTGTAGTTTTTACTAGTGTCGAAATATTAAATACTCATATTGGATAATTGAATTGGTATTTAGGCTTGATTTAATATTGGACATAATGTCCATTAGCTTTGTTTTTTAGAAAATAAGCTCAAATTGATATTAGTGTTTTGAAACACAAGAAACAAATTCAACTATTTAAAGTTGTATTACGGTTGTCCTTTGGTCGGCTATGACATTCTGTAGTTTTTTTTTTCATCTGGAAGATATATTATACTTAATAAAGAATCGATACAGAGAAGTTATAACAGTTAACTGAGAAACAGAGCCAAAAAAATAGAGCTTGATATGTTTCTACCAAGATTGTTAGAAATCAAAAAGAAGAGGTTTTAATGAACAGAGCACAAGGTCATCTCACTATCAAAGAGTTGTTTGATCCATGAAGGAGATCTTGAGGCTACATAAGAAGATGTTTGATTTCTCCTTATCACACTTTGAGTAATAAGATGTGCCCCTCTGTTCCTATACTTCGCTTTAAAGATCAGTTGCCAATCTTGTAAACCCCTCAGTACTTTGGTGATTTGAGTGATTTGGGGAGTGAAGGAAGGTCAGGCTTTAGATCTTTCCAAGGCGTTGATGACGTTCCCATTTTCAAAAGCAAAAGTGACATTCTGTAGTTAATTGCCTTTATGGTGATTGACGTGGGATTATTCTCCACTTAAATCAATTGGTGCGTTTGGAAAGAATAATAACATCTCAATCATAGCTTCTTTGTGATTTCCTATATAAAGAGAGAGATATATATAGGAGACTCAAAGAGAACAAACTATTACTAACCGAGAAAAAATCTCCTGTGTTTTTTGTTTTCTTTTTTTAGTTTTCTTGAGTTTAAGAGTATTCACAAAAACTCGACTCGCCGCCTTCTAGTCTTAGGTGCCGTGAGATAGACGTTAGCAGTTTTATAATGGGACTCTAGTCGCCACTCAACTGTCGCACTACGGGGCAATTTTTGAGTGAAAGAGAGAAATTGTTTAAGTTTTCGATACTGCACAGCCACTCGTAACGATTCATTTTTCGGCATAACAATTGTATCTGTATTTTTTAATTGTTTTATAGGTTTATTTTCTCAGTTTATCATTTTGCCATTTATTCGAAATTATGGTGCTTACAATCTTAACTCACAAATTTTCTTCGGTTTTAACGAAAACTAGATGGTTCCCCGTGCAATGCGCGGATAAATTATCTTCAACATGTTAATAATTTAAAAACAATGTCACAAATATATATATATATATATATATATATATATATATATATTTGGTAACAAATA
>OVAN01013451.1:0-11210 GCA_900406275.1 Anastatica hierochuntica
ATAAAATATTTTCAATTTTAAAATTTTAATTATTTCATATATTTTTTAAAATAAATTTTAAATATTTGCTTGGAAATTGCGAGTGTACCTTCGCAAATTCCAAGCAAAATTTTGCTAGGAATTTGCGAGAGACCACTCGTAATTTCCTAGCAAAATTTGCTAGGAAAATGGACTCTCGCAAATTCCAAGAAAATTTTTGCTAGGAATTTACGAGAGACTACTCGCAATTTCCTAGCAAAATTTGCTAGGAAAATGGTCTCTCGCAATTTCCTAGCAAAAGTTTGCAAAATTTGCGAGGAAACACGACTTTCGCAAATTTCTAGAAAATTTTTGCTAGGAAATTGCGAGCGATCACTCGCAAATTTTTGCTTGTGTTTTGTAATCGCAGTTTACTCGCAAATAAATAGTCGCAGATTACTTGCAAAATTGCGAGGAACTAGCGTGTATATATGGTTCCTCGCAAATTTGCGAGTAAACTGCGAGTAAAATTCATTTGCGAGAAGCAATTTGCGACCGGAAATTTTTACTCGCAAATTCCTCGCAAACCGTGATTTGCGAGGAAATTGCTACTGAAACCTTCCTCGCAAATTGGATTGTTTCTTGTAGTGAATTGAAGAGACTAGTAAGACGGTAATAGTGGTGTTAGGTCAAGCTATTAAGAGCAATTCTATTACCAAAGACATCTATAGTTTACTCCACTCTTATGGTAGTAAACCGTTTCCTATATGACACAATTACTCAACTCTCGCTTATTGTGATTGACAAATCAATAGGAATCATTAAGAACAAGTACATATAGTCAATAAACTCCCTAGCAATCAACTCTCCTTGGCTAAGCTAAGTTTAACATGAGTTAGGTTCTCCTAGGCATTTCATCGAACACCTCTCGGGCGTGAAATGCATACAAGTCAAGATTCATTCAAATCAAGCATTAAGGCATCCTAATCTATTAGAAACTAAATATATACATACCATCACTAACATCATCATTACAATCCTATCTAGCCAAATCTCAAACATCCAAGATCCATCTAAAGAGACTACTCACAAATCATAAAAGAGAAGAGAGTAGAGATAAGAAACATAAACATAATTAAATAGATAAAGGATTCAAAATTCATAAATAAAAAGAGAGACTCTTGATATGAAAGATCAAGAGAGAAAACTCAAAACATCAAAGAAAGTTGTGAGAAATTGATAAGAGATGAAAAGTTATGTTCTTGGAGGCTAAAGGAAGGTATTTATACAAGTTGTGGGGGGGGGGGGGGGGGGGGGGAAAAGGGGGCCNNNGCCATAAAGTGAAAAACTGCCGCAACACATGCCATTATCGGTCCAGAACATGTGGTATTGACCTATATGACTGATAGTCCCATGCATAGGATAGAAAACTGTCTTACACATGTGGCTATCAGTCCAACGCATGCCACTATCGACCTGTATGACCGATAGTCCCATGCATTGGGCAATTTTTGCTTCTTCTTTGCTCATTTGATGGCTCCTTTGCTTCCACACTTCCTATATGTACTTAGCACTTCTTTCCCTTGGCTAGAAATCTATCTTGAATTCATCCATTTAGCTCCCTGATGTGGGGTCAAGTTTTACCATAGTTAAAACCTAGCTGCAAGTGTACAACATTAGCAGTAATACTTATGGATCGAATCCACATGGACTAGGTTTCACACTTAGGATCCATTGACATTCAGATTAAGCTAAGAAAGAAATATGTCGGGGGTTTTAGGATTTTATTTGGTTTTTATTATGATTTAATGATGCAAAACAAAATCCTATTCTATATGCCAATTTACAAAGGATAGATCAATGAAAAGATATGCATCAAACAACAGAAAGTTAAATTAAACAAGCAGGAGTTAAAACCGACTAGGGGCATAAAGTTTCCGTCTAGAACATAACAACTAAGGTAAATCTTCTCCATTTTTGAGGTTCGGGATTCTATGCTTAATATCAAAGGACCTAGACTTTCGAATGGCCTCAAAATAATAAAAAAGCATAAAAACGATCAAGACTGATTGTTCACGATTCTAAAGTCGATCTACTTTCAAAGCCTACTTATAAAGGCTCATCAAATACTAGATCCAGAGATAAGTCAAGATTTTGGAATGGATACCGCTATAGGTTTATTCTCATACCAACTTTCGTAGGAGAATAACATTAACGAATGAGTAAAGGTGATAACGTTGTTGATAAAACCCAACCAACTAGTAATCATATTCAAGTAAACTCATTGACTCCTTGTAATCTACTGTCTAACATGCAAACTAATAGACTAAAAACATGTAAGCACGAAATCAATCATGGCAACAAGCATTCATATCAAATCAAAGGAGAGAGGAAAAGATAAAACCGAGTTAATGGAAGAATGGAAGATGTATTGAAGATGATGATGGATCTTTGGAGGCTACAAAAGGCACGACCCCAAAGGGAGTCATCCCTGCCTCCTAAGAAAATTAATAAACCATAATTTAAGCCAAAATCTCTCTGCGAAATTAGATGGCTAAAAACATCTATTTATAGTGTTCTAACTTCCTAGGTCAAAAAGTATAAAATCAGGCCTTAAGGCCTCATAATGTGTAGTCTTCGTCCCACGTGTCTTGGGTTAAGTTCTTGGGCTTTAAAAGACTTTTAACAGATCCAATTGAGTCTGTTTAATGTTTGGTTCGAAACCCAAACGGTCTTCCATTTGTTTTGGTCTTTCTACGCATCATTCATCTACGAGACAGCTGGACCAGACTTCAGTAAAATTGGTATAACTCTTTGTCCACTGCTCCAAATGAGATGAAACCACTTGAATATGAAAGCTAATTCAATTCTATAGCTCCTGTCTAATTTGCATCAAAAACCATTTAGGTAAAGTCTTTCTTCTCGGATAATACTTCTGATGATCGGAAACTGTCAAGGAATTGGCTTTTGATCCAATTAGCTCCATAAAGCTCCAAAATGCATTTATTGACCTGAAATGACTTAAAACACTACAATACAAGAAAACTACTTCTAATTGCATAAATTTGTATAAAAATACTAATAAAACCTATCAAAATCCATAGGAAAAGGGGTAAAATAATGATGTTATCACTCCTCATAGAGCCACTCCAAAGGTTGACCTTCAAATACAAAGAAATGCATGTAAATGCAAGATAATCATGAACTAGACTCAACTCTTAAACTAAATGAGTTTTAACACTTAAATGCATTATATACAACTTAAATAAAATCAAAACATGGATAAAAGAAGCTCAATTGTGCATGAAAATATGTGCACATCAGTGATTGTGGAAAGAAACAATTTTTGCCAATTCGGAAGAAGAAGTACACTAGCCATCCTCTCTTCACTTCATGCAGAGCTAGAAGTATTGCTATGGGCTATGAAATGTTTGATCTCATTATCTCGATTAGATATTGTTTTTGCAAAAGACTGTATGCAACTAATCTCGCTAGTCTCTGACCCGGAAGAAGGGCCACCATTTGCATATGAGCTTGAAGAATTTAAAGCCCTAAAAAGTGTTTTTCTGTGTTTAATATTTTCTATATTTTTTGGAAGTCGAATGTTGCAGCAAACGATATTGCCAAAAAGGCAAGGTCTTAAAACTCTTTATGTTCTCATGTAAGCACCACAGTTGTTGTGCCTCCCCTAGAGGGAAGCACATTACCGGAAACTTAATGAATGAGACTTGACGTAAAAAAAAAGGATTTGCAAAGTTTTGTTAAACCTATAAATACCACTGTTGAGTTGTGACAATGGTGAGAGAGATTTTATGAGTTCAGTTTTGAGTTATTTTCTAAACATCTAATAAAGAGAGCTATTCTTCAGAAACATAGAATCCAATAATATATTTTTATGTTCAACTATCCCAAAAATCACATAAAAAATTATTAAAGTGTACTACCCCATATTGGTGCATTAAGAGAGTTAAATGCTATTATCAGTTTACATGTAGTTATAACATATTTGTTTTTAACGATAACCACTTCTGATGACTGTGAATTTTTAACGCCTTTATCCGCTCTTTTCAGATCTCTTTTTTATCTGATGATGACTCTAAATCAATCATCTCTTACATGAGATCCGCAGAGAACAACGGTAATTTCTCTATGTTTTGGACACTATCTACTTCAAGTTCTCCATCTGGAACTTGAAGTATATATCTGGAACATCAATGGCTTGTCCACGCATTGCAGGCTTGGCCGCATATGTCAAGAATTTTAATCCTTAATGGTCTCCTTCAATGACCTAATTCGCCATGATGAAAAATGGTACGCCAATATGGATCCATTTTTTAAACCGAGAAAAATGTTAATTTTGTACCGAAAGAAACATATTGATATAGTCTCCTGATTTTGTAGCTTGGCTGATGAATGCTTTTGATCTTGGATTTGTAACAACTGAGTTTGATAATGGATCTTGCCATGTGAAGTGGTTCTCAGTGCTTTGATGTTGATATCTTGGTTGCCTTTAATATGGCCATTCACGACAGTGTTGATGTACTCTACATCTTCCTTGGTGGTGACAATGCTGAGTATTTCGATGATGGCCTTGCCCTAAGCTCTTTCCATATTGTTAAATGCGGTAACATTGTGGTCTGTTAAGCTGGAAACTTTGGCCCCTTGGATGTAGAGTTAAACAATATCGTGTTTCATTTACAAACGTAATAGGAGATACATCGATATATATATATATATATATATACATATTGTAATATAGAGAAGTTAAGATTTACAAAGATATGAGAAACTGTTTTGTTATAAAGAATATACTCTTATACGCCCCACAAGATGAGCGTCTGTGAGAGAGCCCAATCTTTTCGTTAAGTAGTTTTAATCATGGTCTTGATAACGGCTTCGTAAGACCATCATCAAGTTGGTCAATCGTAGAAACATGAGATACTCTTAGAATACCATATTGAACAAGTTGCCGAATGAAGTGATAATCTAGTGCAACATGCTTCATTCGGGAGTGAAACACAGGATTGGCTGAGAGATATGTTGCAACCATATTATCACAATAAATGAAAGGTTGAGAAGAAGAACGAATACCTAACCCATGCATAAGATAGCTAATCCAGAGAAGTTCAGATCAAGCTTTCGCAACAGCTCGATATACTACCTCAGTTGAAGAGCGAGCAATTGTCTTTTGTTTCTTAAAAGACCAAGCAATAGTATTTGTTCCCAAGTAGACAATGTAAGCTCCGGTTGAGGTGTAGTCATCTTTATTTCCTGCCCAATCGACATAAGAGAAGGCATGGAGACACAGTTGATTGGTAATTGAGAGGAAGATGCCTTGATTTTGAGTACCAAATAAGTAACAAAGTACCCGCTTTGCATCCTACCAATGAATGTCCGTAGGTTTTTACATAAACAGGGATAACTTATTCACCGCAAAAGCCACATCTGGACGTTTGAGTTGAAGGTATTGAAGACTCCCAACAAGCTGTCTATATTCTTTACCATCAACAAGAGCAGTCCCTGATTTCAAAGAGAGGCTTTTATTTGGCGCCATTAGAGTAGTGAATGGATTAGCGTCCTGCATCTGAAAGTTGACGAGCAAATCAGTGATATATTTTGCTGAGTAAGAAGTAAACCTTGTGGAGAACAAGTGGCCTCTATTCCAAGGAAATAACTGAGTTTGCTTAAATATTTCAAAAGAGAATCGAGTTCCCAGCATCTCGATGAACTCTTCCACTTTATCAGATTCACTGCCTGTGATAATTATATCATCAACGTAGACTAACATATATATCGAGACATCACCGATATTGAATATCAAAAGCAAACCATCAGACTGTGAATTTAGAAAACCCGATTGAAGGAGGTCGAATCGCAACTCCATATACCAAGATCGAGGAGTCTGTTTCAGTCCATAAACCGCTTTGTAAAGCTTACAAACGTGATTTGGTCAATCCTTATCAACGAAACCAACCGGTTGTAACATATACACTTCATCCTCATGATGGCCTTGAAGAAATGTGTGATTAACATCTAACTACCTGAGAGGCCATACATTAGCAACAACTTCACCAAGGACTAGTCGTACAGTACCTGGTTTAATGACTAGACTAAAGGTTTCATGGTAGTCAATCCCATCTTGTTGTTGAAAACCTTTAGCCACCAACACACTTTCAACCGTTCAATATCTCTATTAGCCTTGCGTTTGATTCGGAAAACCCAACGACACCTGATTGGATGAATCGGTGGGTGTGGTGGAACCAGAGACCAGGTAAAATGTCGAACCTGAGCATCAAATTCTTCACCCATTGCGATTTTCCAACAAGCATCCTTGAGTGCCACAACTACCAATGTGGATTCAATTTTAGATTGAGAGACTTGAACATGGTAGGAGTACTTTTGATTTGGCTTCACAATATTGTTTTTGGAGCGAGTCACCATCTAGTGCTGATTAAATTGCAGTGGTTGAGTCATCGCGTCCTCACCTCTTACAGCGTGTTTGCAAGGGAAGAATGAGAAACTGAAGTGGGTTGGTCATTAGTAGGGCATGCATCAAAAGAAATTAAAGGCCTTGCATTTGTTGTTGTCAACGGACCTTGAGCATTAGTATAGGGCTCAAACAAGGATATAACTAGCCTAGTAGTTGAAGAGGAAGACACATGAGATGAACGCGCCTGAGCTGTTCCCGTGACACCAATTTGAAGCAAAAAATCAACATACGGAGGCGTAACTAAAGGAGAAGAAGGAAGTGAAACAGCGACAATCGATTCAAGCTGTGGGCACCAAGATTAGCTGGAAGGGAAAAGCACAGAAGAAGATAAATGAGCGGTGAGGGATTGAAAAGGAAATTGAGTCTCGAAGAATTGGACATGATGAGATACAAAAACTCGTTTGGAAGATGGTCCCAAGCACAAGGAGGCACTATGAATTAAAGAATAACCTAGAAATACACAAGAAAGGGACCGAGAATCGAGTTAGTGTTTTGTATTTGATCGAAGCCAAGGGTAGCAAAGACAACTGAAATTTTTGAGTTTTAGATAGTTTGGGTGATCACCAAAGAGTTTAAAAAAGAAGATTGATAGATTAAAGTGGGGGTTGATAGATTATTGATCAAGTAGACAGCAGTGCTAAAAGCATATATCGAGTAGGTTCAACGTATAAAAGAGTGTGAGATCAAAGTCAAACCCATTTCAACGATATGACAATGTCGTCTCTCGCAGAAACCGTTGTGATCGAGAGTGTGTGGCCGTGTGATAAGATGGGATATGCCATTCGATGAGAGGAAGTCATCCAAGGCAATATACTCACCACCATTGTCCGAGTAAAGGGTAACGATCTTTGCTTGAATTGATTCTCAACTAAAGCCTTGAACCTAATAAAAACATCACACACATTTGATTTTCTTTTTGAAAGATATAACCAAATTTAGTGAGTATAACGATTAACAAACAGGAGATAATATTTAAAACCATCAACCGAAGTAATTGGAGAAGACCAAACATCACTATAAAGAATTTTTAAAGGAGAAAAAGATTGAATAGATGAAGCTGAAAAAGGTAATTTATGACTTTTTAATGGAAAATAAATTGCAAGGAAAAGATTATGTTTTATTCGGAATAGGAAGTGAAAATCGAGAAAAAATTAGTGTTCGAAATAGGAAGAGAAGAGTGCCCAAGCCTACTATGCCACACTGACATAGAGCTTTTTGTTGTTGGAAAAGCATAGCAACGAGAATCATTGAGTTGAGGATATTCATAGCTTTCGTTCTTCGTCTTTCCCTTGACTACCTCCGTGAGAAGATCCTTCATCTGAAATTGGTAAGGAAAAAATTCCACAGACACATCATTATCAACTAATAACTTATTAACGGAAATAAGATTTCTTGCAATTTCAGGAACCCGTAACACATTGTGAAGAGATAGTGGACGAGTTGAAAGAGGCAAAGAAGATGGAACAGTATGTGTGATTTTCATATTGGAACTGTCGCCAACAAGCACCTCATCACGACCAATATATGGAGAATGAAGTGATAAATTAGAAAGGTCCGAAGTGAGGTGATGTGAGGCACCTGAATCCAGGATGTGTCTCTGGAGCAGTTAGAGCTGCATTGTAAGCCTGTGAAGACCAAGGTTGCGGGCTAGTGGATGGTGGAGAAGGAGCCAAGAATGATTGCGTAATGAGACGGAAACGTAGACTGCGGTTTGTATTTTCTTTTACCGTTTGTATTTTCTTTTGCGTGGGGAGGACTTTAAACCTTTCATTTGTTATGGAACCTAAACTTAATTGCACGATGAGGATTTTAAACCTTTTTTTAGCTTTCGGATTTCTCTTCCCTTTGCTTTAATCATTGGGTTATCTCATATTGTCTAAAGTATTTTCATACTTAGAAAATATTCATTCATTCTTCTTAGATAGCCATCTGATAGGTTTAGGTGAGGGTTGTTCTTTTAGTGTCAGACTTCATCTGATCGTTTAAGGGATCTTGAAACTTCTCGGAGTTTTGGATTCCAGAAAATCTTAAAGTTTTCTTGGGTTTCTGAATACTTTGATTCAGGTATTGAGGTTGTAGGATCTTCGAGTATCAGGTTTCTGATCTCACTTCTACTCGATCATCGAGTTTTAAACGAGTGTTAAGCTCCTGTGAGTCTTCGTTTTTTGGGTTCCTATGAACCCAGGAACAGGTTTCCCAGACTTTAAGCACCAGGTTCTTGTGAGTCTGAAATTGATAGAAGGATTTTAAGACTTTTAAGGATCAGGTTTCTGTGAACCTGAAATTTGTTGGGGTCAAAACCAGCAACATCGAAATCGACGCCCAAGATTCCCGAATAACTCCCGAGAGATATCAAGATACGAGTTTTGAGGCGATAGGAAATCGCCGTAAATATTGGGTAATCACATCGTTTCAGAGATACGAGCAAGGTTTGGTCGCCAGTGGCCGATTAGACTCTCTCTGAAAGTTTAGTTGCCCGTGGGCGACTAGACATAGACCACGTCTAGTCACCCATGGGTGACTAAACACGGATCACGTCTAGTCACCCAGGGGCGACTAGACACGGACCACGTCTAGTCGTCGCCCATGGGCAACTAGACTCTCACGAAAGTTTAGTCGCCCATGAGCGACTAGATGCGGATCACGTCTAGTAGCCCATGGGCGACTAGACTCTCATGAAAGTCTAGTCACCCATAAGCGACTAGACACAAACATGGGCGACTAGACTCGTGCCAAAGTCTAGTCGCCCATGGGCGACTAGACACAAACCATGTCTAGTCGCCCATGGGCTACTAGACCTCCCATGGGCGACTAGACCTTCGGGAACGTCTAGTCGCCCACGGTTGACTAGATCACGTCTTCTCGACCATCCTCTCCCTCGAATCCCGGTTCGATAGCTTTTTGTTTCGTCTCGATTGGAGTCTCCGTTGAAGTTTTGCGTCAAAAATCGTAAAAACTTTTACTTTTCGTAAAAACTTCGTATCAATCGTATAGAATGATAGCGATTAACTCGAATACCGACATTGAACTAACTATATGATCGGTCTTATCATTTCGTGAAACCGTCACCGCGAAGCCATACGAATAACGATTTCTCCGAAAGAAATCATAAAAATCACTTGGTCGCTAAACGGACCAAGAAGACCCAAAATGCAACAAAAGTCCATTTACGATTTCGAAACGAGAACGGGCCCAACTGCGTCAACGATTTACCCGAGTTTCGTGAAAGATAAAAGGAAAATACGATAAAGTCAAAGTCTGAAGATAAATATGGAAAACTCGTAAAGATAAGGACTATTCTCGAAAAATGGAATATTTCCGCGGAAGGATATACTTAAATCTAAGGCGGAAAAAGAAACGAGATCAGCTGACGAAGGCATATAAAAGAGAGGCTAAGGAGTACGAGAGGGGAGAGAGACAGAAAAATTTCTTCGCAATTCATACTTAGAGCTTTAGGTTTATGTTCGGTTTTGCTAGCGAGCTGCGTCTCAATTACGTTTACATGTCTTACACTGTTAGAACTAGGATACTCGCCGGCAGCTCTCGCGGCCATGACTTTTCACCTGTTGTAACGCTCAACGCAGATTCGGAATAAGATCTCTATTTCTCTATTTTCTTTTGATTCTCTTTTACTTTTATCTCGTCGTCTGTTTTCTTCGTACTTTTGATCTATCGTTGTTTGGCTTCGCAGAAATCCGGGACCTCAAGGAAAGTTAGAGTTTCCTAACTTTCCTTCAAATATGAAATTGACAGTGTGAATTTCCGTTCCCACAGTTTGGCGCTAGAAGGAGGGGACTTGGATTCTTTTACGCTAGATCACAGATCGATCTAGAAGCAATATGTCTAGACTAACAGACGATGTTGTCATCTCTTTCAAGGATAGAGCAACAACCAATCAAACCAACCCTTGCTATGATCTCCTTGTAATCAAATTAACGATTCAAAATATCGATGTCGCGAGAATATTAGTTAACACTAGCTGTTCGGCCGATATTATCTTTAAAAATACTCTCGAGAGAATGGAAATCAAACTCTCCGAACTCACAGGAAGTCTGAGCCCAGCGATAAGCCTCTCGGGAGAAGCTACTATGACCCTCGGCTCGATTAACCTTACAGTTAAAGGCAGGAGCGTAGAAAAAATCCTCGAGTTCTTAGTTATAGATTGTGGGAACCGAAATTCTCACTATCAATGATACGTGGTTCACAGATTCTCTGTAGCCAAAGATCAACAGATCAAGTAACGAGTTAGCGAATTAGTGAAGAAGAAAATACGAAACTACACTGCGAAGACAATAAGACAGAAATCGTGATTAAGTTAGATAACGAAATTGGATTAATACGAAATAGATTGCGAAGCGATATGAATTTAACGATGATAAAGTACAGGATTCGTGAAAAACAGGTTAACGTGAACGAATACAAAGTAAATACGAGAGCGAATCTAAAGTATACGAAAAACGTAAACGAAGAACGATTCGACAGACACAGTTAACAAAGAAGTTAAGGGATCTTATTCGAATGTCGTGATCGGAGCGTGCGCAACCGTTTTTAAGCTGTGGCCGCAAGATCTGTTGGTGACGATTACCTAGAACTATAACGTAGACTCGTAATCTAGTTGAGACGCAGCTCGCTAACGAAAACGAAATAAGAACCCTAGTTTTCTAAGTGTTTTGTGGTGATGAAAAGCTCTGTGAATGTGAATGTCCCCCCCTTCTCTTTCACTTCGCGTCCTTTATATAGATCCTCGTGGGCTGGCTCGATT
>OVAN01013452.1:0-12830 GCA_900406275.1 Anastatica hierochuntica
TTATACTCATCAATTTGATAATATCTTAATAAATAATCTATATCATCTAAAAAAATATCAAAAGATTTTAATTTTATTATTAGTAAGTAGAAATATGTTTCATTATTAAAAAAATACATAAAATAATTTACATTATATAAATATATTTTATAGTTTTTTTTTCTCGCACAAGGTGTGAGAGGTCACAAAGGAAGCTGTTACAAATATATTATGGTCTAAAGAACATAAAAGAGTTTAAAATCACAAAGGAAGCTGTTAATAACCGAGTTGGTTCTTCTTCCTTCTTCTCTCTCTCATTCACTTTTCGAATCGCTCAATGCGTACTTCACCACCTTCTTGTTTTCTCTTTGAGGCCTTAATTTACTAGTAATATCTTCTGATTTCTAAGATGATGAATTTACAACATCTATATTCTCTTCTCCTTCTTCATTTTCGTCCTTGTTCTTACTATTAACCAACCTCCCCAACATGGGATAATCTACTTGTTAAACGGAGCTGATATCATCGTGCATAAGTTTATTTTCCGGCGACATTCCTTCCTTAATAACATGTTGCTATTACTTCTTGCTCGCCGCCGTTGCTGGTGGTTTAGTAGCTTTCCTGGCTGCTGATTTTCTTCCTCCTTTTGTTGGTGTTGGTGCTACCTCAACTACCACATTACCATCTTCATCAAACATGTGTGGTTCCTTATTAAACATCATCTTACTGCTTGAATTGTCAGACGTTGAACCGAAATTGTATTTTGCAAGCCTTTGTGCTATATCTAAAATATCATCATCCTCCAAAACCTCCAGCAATAACACATATAAACCATGTTTTCATCACTTAAGATTTGTTTTCAATGAAATTAAATTTCAAAGAAGATAGATAAATAGATATATATGTTTGTAATACGAGCCTTCATTTTAGCCGCTCGACTACCTTCAGATTCGCCATTTCTGCTACGTCGTTGTTATCTTTAAAGAACCAAGAAAATGTTAAATAATAGCGTATATAAGAAAAAAAACACGAAGAATCTTCTTGAGTATGAAGATAACACATATTTGTGTCCATTACTCAACTGGAAGCATCTGCTGTTTATGATTTTCGTTGGGGTCTTCTTTGGAGCTGTTTTTTTGCCGCCTATTTTCAGCTTTTATCTGGTAGTGCTCCATCACCTTCTTCGTTGCAGAAAACGCCGTTGGTCTTATTAAGGAAGGCGAGGGTTCGACTTTGCAAGGTGTGATCCATAGCGGCGGGGGAAGTAGAGTTCTCAAAGAGGAGTAGAAGGTAATCAATGAGGGGTTCTCTTTGGGAGGAGTGGTGGCTTTATAAGAGCTGCGTTGATGGCCAACTCACAATTAAGGAAAGAGGAGGTCGAGAGACGGGGAGGTTATTCAGGTATTAGATGCAGGCAATCAAAGAGACACGTAACATAAGGAGAGTGGGGAGAGTGGGAAGGCCAAAGAGGGAAGACAAAGATGGTGAATCGAGTTAGGGTTTGGAAACGGCGGTGGAGTATATTTACTCGCGAGAGAGAGAAGTGAGATATTTCCCACGACATTAAGTCACAACGAAATGGTGGGCTGCTGGGCCTTAGCCATAGTAAAACTCCATATGATGTTTCTATGTTTGGAGGTATTACAAAAACAAACCGCCTTTATACAATTAGATATTAAATGACATGGCATTGAGCAGGGGAAGGGAGACATTAGTTTCGTTATGTAAAGAAAAAGACGTGGCAATAGGAGGGGGTTTGTGCTTAAAGCTGATGTGTCATACTTGAGAGTAGAGAGATAATCCCTTTTAATTAGTTAGATGTTTACGAATTGTGGATTATTAGAGTTTCCGTGTGTTGGGGATACTTTATTTTGGAAGGGATAGAGACATAAAAAGACTAGTTTGTTGCCGTGTAGATCGAGCTTTGGTTAATGTGGCATGCTCTATTTTTTGTTTCTCCCAAGGTGAATAACTACCTATGGTCGGGTCTAACCATAGACCAATTCTTGCAATGATAGAGAATAAGAAACCACAGGGTAGGAAGCGATTCCGGTTTAATAAACTATGAATTGGAAAAGATGGTTTGATGGACATGATAAAATAGATATGCATGGGTAGCTCATTATCAGAGGGTTTTGTAGACAAAATTGGCAATTGCTGGTAGGAAATTTCACGATGGAGAAAGGTCAATGAAATGGATGGTCGAGAAAATATTTTAGAGTTACAAACACTAGAAAATGCTCAGAATAATTATATGAGTTCACCAGCGGAGTTGCTGGAGATTACTCTAAAACTTAAAGAGGCATGCAACGATGAGGAATTGTTTTGGAA
This sequence comes from Anastatica hierochuntica, assembly GCA_900406275.1. Taxonomy (NCBI): domain Eukaryota; kingdom Viridiplantae; phylum Streptophyta; class Magnoliopsida; order Brassicales; family Brassicaceae; genus Anastatica; species Anastatica hierochuntica. Next base: position 2,311 of record OVAN01013452.1, read on the forward strand.
ACAAAAAAGCAAAAACATGTGACTTAGGGTGAGAGATTATAACTCCATATTTTTCCATGCACGAAGAAAACACAGAAGATCTCATAACCGTATTATGGGACTTCAAAGTTCAGGTGGTCTATGGGTGGCTAAGGATAAGAAAGTTCAAAAATTTGCAGTTAACTGTTTTGAGAAGATTTTCACCTCGACTTATCCATCTGATTTTGAGGAATTTGTGGCTGAGATCCCTTCAAAGATCTCCGACCAGACGAATGTGATGCTTACAAGTAAGTGATAGCTCAGGTTTTCGCCCGAGAAAACACTGCAAGCGCACAGATGTACGTTGTAGTGGTTCGAGATTGAATCCACAGAGACCAAAGGTAGCACGTAGAATGTAAAATCAAACAGCGGGCTAAAGCTAAAAAAAAGTTTTGTAGATGATGCAAATAATGAAATCAAAAGAACAAAGAAAGCAGGCAGCAACGACGGGATGTAAATCAATTAAAGAAGTGTTGGGCATCAGGTATTCTCAGGGAAATAATTCATTATTGATTCAAATTATAGACTAGGAAACAAGATTAAAACCGTCTTGAACTCAAACACTAAAGAAGAACTAATCTGCTTCCGTAGTATCAACTCCCTATGTATTAGAAATCTCGAGACTAACTTTCGTTGACCCTCGATTTCTAATCATGCATTACTAACAGGTTTGATATGTTCACAATTCACTTAAACATCAATTTCCATTGGCTTAAGAATAAATGCTCATCTAAGATTCTTTTAGGCATTTACACAAACACTTTCCAGGCGTTAAATTACCTAAGTTCAGAAACTAAGTGATCAGTTTAATTTCATGCATTACGAACAATCATAGATGAAGATCCATTAGGTTATATCCTTAATCATGCAATTCTACATCAACAATTCATGAATTCTTATGTGAGAACCCAAAACCCAACGATCAGACTACTCACTCATGATAATTGTAAAAACACAAATCAAACTCAAGAGAGACATGATTGTATTTAACAAAAATAAGAGTAAAAGGGTTCTGAAAACTTCTCGAATCAAAGTACAAAGAGGCTTCTTCTCCCTAGGTTACTAAATCAATCTTTGCTCTCTAAAAGTCTGTAAAAATACCTAATGAAACAGGAAACACGAGTCTAGGTCTTAGTATTCAAATTCGGTTCAAAACAAGTTCGGTCTAGTTCTTCGTAAAATCAGTCTGAAAATCGGGACAGGGATCGACCGATCCATGGACAGGGATCGACCGACCCAGGGACAGGGATCGACCGATCCAGGGACAGGGATCGATCGATCCTTGTCCATATTTCTGGATATTTTATAGCCTTCAAGAAAACTTCTTTTCAAGCTTGAAATCCATCCAAAATGCATTCTTTTCGCACATTCGAGCTTGATTCCTATAAAAACAACAAAGAACACAAATCCGCACCAAAAAGATCTGAATACATACTAAAAACCACAAATCTCATGTGAAAACCATGATAAAAAACACTAAAATACTGACACATCAAATCCGCATACTTAAATCTTTGCTTGTCCTCAAGTAAAGGAATCGAAGACTAAGCCTACAGGAAAAGAGATTTGAAAACCAAATGGATCGTTTGCTATTATAAAACCTTACTCTGCGCTACTTTCGCTAACCATATAAACTCAGAACAGTTAGACATTCTCCCCAAGAATCGCTGCATAACATCCCAAGCTCATCCATACTCTAAAATCTGGACATGCAAACTCATCATCCATGTCAATAACTCTCTACATTCATTTAAGATGGGCGTGAAAATTTTCACCGAAGAACACATAATCAGAAAATCAGGCTAGGTATTCAAGGCTTTTAGTGGTGGCTCCTCACCTTGACCACAAAGAGATGGTCCCGAACTTCTTATAGATTGGCTTTTTCTTAAGAGAAAACAGAATTGAAAAGAGAATGAGACAACAAATTATTGACTTACTCATAAAAAAAACACTTGAAGAGTTGACACAACCAAAGAAAACTAGTGAAACTAGAGTAAATTGTTCAAGGTGGTCAAAGTCACACTCAGAGTCACTGCTCGAATCATTAAATTCAATGGTCAATCAATTTCCCATGGTCAAATCAATAATCAATGGTCAAATCAATAATCAATGCTCGAATAGGGCTCGACCCGACTCAATAACCTGACCCGACCTGCTATATTGATCTAACCCGCTCACCCGACCGACTAATAACTCGATCTAACAGTTACTTGACATGACTAGTAGACCAACCTGACCAATAATCTAAGAGAAACTCTGATTTATGACAAATTCTAACCCTAATGAAAAAGAGCATATAACTCCAGATCTTTTATTAACGTATTGATTCCTCCCGTGAGAATGATGTCCTCTAATTCATCTAATCGTAGCCACCGATTTTACCTTGATCAGACAACGTTTGACCGACCAACATCCTGTGATTTTAGGGTGATCGCAGGTGCAAACTACAACAATATCTCTCACAAAAACAACCAGTACTTTCAACTTGAATATCCGTTTTCTGGAGATGATAGATATTTAAATGTTAAACTTTCCAACAATGTCACCGTTGTTTTTCGCTAATTTTATCAATGGTTCGTGGATTTTTTACATACTTGTCTCATACTTGTTCTGCACGACTGCCCTTCAGAAAAATGCATATAACTTTAAAATTGCATAAACTCGATTTCACTGATTATTTTTCCTTAAGCATCCATCGTCCATTATCTTGAGACATCCCTTGCCTTGAGCTATATATGCATGATTACACCATACCTATTGATTGATACTATTTTGTTGGCAAATATTGTTCTGTTGGTAATCAATCTTCTTCTCTCTATGCTTCATCATCCCCTGGAAAAATGTGTGAGGTGAGTTTAGTTTAAAATATCTTCCTTCAGATCCTTTTTCCTTCTAATAAGCATGTCTTATATACTTTTGTATGGTTCCTTCTAAAACTTTGATAGCACATTCCTTGGGCTTGCAATGCTATCAAAACTCATGGTCCTTATCCCTGCATTGTAATCATTTAGGCCAGTTCATATGTGATCCATCCACCGACATACCTCCTTTTTTGGTAATTATTCTACAAACATCCTTGTCTAAAAATCTTTTGAGAGATTATAAATGTCAAATTTTATGGCTCTTTGTATCATGTGGGTCATGATCCACCATGCATCTGTTGCGCTTATATGCTACATCTACCCTTGAGTTAATAGCTTGAAAATCCATGTAGTGCTTTCCTGATACTGTCTTTGTGAGTTGAGCCAACTACACCTCCACGACGTGGGGCAGGTCAAAAATATGCTTCCATAATGCTCCTTTTTTAGTCCAACACTAGATCATCCTTGTCTTCTTGATATGATCATGACAAGCAACGGAACTAAAGAAGCTAAGGAGATGGAGCAGCAGTTTGAACCAAAGCTTAATGGAGTTAAAGAATGAGAAAAGGAGCCGCTTGAAGTTAAAGAAGCAGAAGACAAAGAATTACATGTTCCTCTTGGTCCAATGACTCAGTTCAAGGCCACAAGATTTAAGCAAGCTTTACAAAAACTCTTATATACTATCCCAGGCAAACTTGAGTATGCTTCTCCAACTATTGTGGTTGTGATTCAAGTTACTTGAGCAAGAAATCAATAGAGTTGTTGTGACTTACACCATTTTTCCCTTCACTTGGTTTTGTCACAATGGGTTTTCCAAGTAAGGTTTTTAATGAGGTAAGACCACAACAATTAAATAAAATACCTCTTGATGAGTCCATGCCATTCCACATCAAGATCATACCATTCTCTTGATTTAGACATAATATTTTCATTCAAACTTAGCATTTAAAATCTGTTTTAGTTTGCTGGATATTTCCAAGGCTTTGTGCATGTACAAGTCTCTCTCTCTCTCTCTCTCTCTCTCTCTCTCTCTCTCTCTCTCTCTCTCTCCCTTATATTTTCATGGCCTCTATTGTAGAAATCTCATCAAACCTTTTCATAATCAAAAATTTCTCTCTGAAATTTGTTTGACTAACAGCTTGCTTCGTGTACTCGGATTCTGTCCTTTCATTACAAGCACCCTTTTGATAGTCTAAGGGTGATTCCACCCCTTTTAGAAGTTTCTAACAATCCATCCTTACACTATACTTCAGCGTGTAAACTCAAAAACTCTTGTAGTGATTTCACAGCTTCAAGAAGTTTCACTCGATTCATTAATCCAACCATTGTACAACCCATGGAGTGCACCAAGGGACTTGATCATCTCATCTAGGATCATATCAAATAGTATCAGAGCAAACTTCATGAAAATGTTGTGTTCTTCCTTGTTGTTTACAATATGCAAATTTTTTAACTTTTCGTATTCTGAAATAAGAGTGATTCTAGGCTTGAAACTTGTTTGAAACTTGTTTGAAACTTGTTTGAAACTTTTTCATTAGGATCTAATCTACTTATCACATGTTGTACTTGTTAAAACTAATAAAACATCACAAACTTTAAGAAAAACATAAATTAGTGTTCTGTATCATTATTAAAGTGTTATTTCAATTCTGCTGAGTTTTTGTTAGTTATTGTTGTGTTTCTTTGAGCATTTTACAGGTTCTTTGTTTGAATTTAAGCAGAAACCATAGCTAGAACCAACAATGAAGAAGTAGACGCCAATAATCCACATAAACTTTTACTAGATGCTTTAATAGCCAGAATTACTACTTTGATGGATCAAAGACTAGAAAACTTCAAAATTGAGATTGAGCAATCTGATCATGAAAGATCCAGAAGAATTCCACACCATTCAGCAACTAAGAACTACTACAACCATAATTCTCGATCTATGGCTCAAGGAGAAGAAGACGTGACAGTCGCAAGTCATTGATCCTCTTGGTGGTTTTAAGCTTGCAATTCCTTTTTTTATAGGCACTGGTGATCCATAAGAGTATCTAGAATGGAAGAAAAAAGATAGAACTTATGTTCAACTGTAGAGATTACACACAAGAATGCAAACCGAAGCTTGCTCCTACAAAATTTAAAGATTCTGCTTTAAGTTGGTGGGATAATTTGGTTACAACCAGGAGATGTGTAAGAATGATCCCATTGAAACTTGGAATTAGGTGAAGATTATCATGAGAAGAAGGTTCTGACAAAGTCATTAGCATAGAGAGCTGCACTAAAAATTCAAAAACTTGTCTGAAGGAAACCGGTCTGTAGAAGAGTACTTTAAAGAGATGGAAACTCTAATGCTAAGAGCTGATATTCAAAAAGACCGTGAAGCAACTATGACTCGATTTATGGGAGGACTGGACAGAGATATTATAGACAGATTGGAGATTCATTACTACGTGGAGTTAGAAGAACTTCTACACAAGACAATCATGTTTGATAAATAGTTAAAGAGAAAGAGTTGCAAGTCTTGTAACGTGCCTAACAAGCAAAACAACCAAAATATGAGAAGACTAGCAAGGATTCTAAGCCATTCTCTAATCCATTTTCTAAGCCAAGGACTGAAGAACAAAGCCTCAAGGGAAAAGAAAAAGCAACAACTTCCAAAACCAGAGATATACAATGCTTTAAGTGCAAGGGTTTTAGCCATTATTAAGATGAGTACTCCAACCAGTGTGTAATTGTTTTAGGAGACAATGGAGAGCTAGAATCAGAAGATGATCAATACAAAATAGAGTCCTTAGAAGAGAAAGTGAAGAGTCCTACCCAAGGAGAGCTATTCGTTACAAGAAGAACTCTAAACTTGAAAACCAAGACAGATGGAGATGAGCAAAGAGAGAGTCTATTTCACACTCGTTGTGTTGTTTTCAATAAAGTGTACAACCTATTCATTGAAGGAGGAAGTTGTACTAATGTAGCCAGTGAAACTATGGTGGAGAACCTTGGTTTGAAGGTGATGAAACGAGCAAAGACTTACAAGCTGCAATGGCTTAATGATTAATGAGAAATGGAGGTAAATAACCAAGTAATGGTGCCATAATCTATTGGAAAGTATGAAGATGACATACTATGTGATGTATTGCCAATGAATGCTGGTTACATTCTGCTTGAAAGGCCATGGCAATCAGATCGAAGAGTGATACATGATGGTTTTACCAATCAATATTACTTTGAACTTAAAGGAAAGAAGACTGTGTTGGTTCGATTAACTCCTCATGAGGATCATCAAGATCATATCAATATGAAAAATAGTAAAGCATAAGCTAATTCTAAACTCAAACATCTAGCCAATATTATGATCAAGAAGCCAAAAGGAAGTCACTTCCCACACTTTCTGTTTATTCTTAAAGAATGTTTTAACTTAAACATTTCAATGCAGGATTTGCCTAGCAAAATACAATTACTTTTGCAGGAAGTTCAAGATGTATTCCAGGAAGAGATCCCCCAAGGATTGCCACCAATCAGAGACATTGAACATCAAATTGATTTCATACCAGGAGTCTCTCTTCCAAAAAACTAGCATACAGAACCAATCCTTTGGAATATAAAGAGCTTGAACGACAAGTTACTGAACTTATGGAAAAAGGACACGTCCGTGAGAGTATGAGCCCATATGCAATACATGTCTTGCTTCTACCAAGCAAAGATGGCAGCTGGAGGATGTGTGTTGATTCCAAAGCCATCAACAATATCACTGTAAAGTATCAACATCCTACACCTAGATTAAATGATATGGTTGATGAATTACATGGATATATCATCTTCTCTAAGGTGCATTTAAAAAGTTGATATCATTAGATTAATATGAAAGAACGGGATGAGTGGAGAACTGCATTCAAAACTAAATAAGGGCTACATGAATGGTTAGTTATGCTACTTTCATGAGACTAATGAAACATGTTGTGACGGTTTTCATAGGTCATTTTGTAGTTGTTTACTTTGATGACATTCTGGTTTATAGTAAGAACCTGGATGAGCATGTTGAGCATCTTAGACAGGTCTTAGAAGTGCTTAGGAAGGAAACCTTTTAAGCCAATTTAAAGAAATGCACTTTAAGAACATATAACCTTGTTTTTTTAGGATTTGTTGTAAGGGCAGATGAAATTAAGGTTGATGAAGAAAAAATCAAGGCAATTAAAGAGTGTTCTAGTCCTAAAACAGTCGGTGAAGTAAGAAGCTTTCATGAAGTAGCTGGATTCTATAGAGGATTTATCAAAGACTTCAGCACTTTAGTTACACCACTTACTGAAGTAGTAAAGAAAAAAGTTGGATTCAAGTGGGAACAAGCACAAGAAGATGCATTTCAAACTTTAAAAGGGAAGCTTACTCAATCTCCTATCCTTTCACTTTCTGATTTTATTAAGACTTTTCAAATTGAATGTGATGCATCTGGAGTTCATATTTAGTGAAAAGCTTGGTGGTGACACACTCAATTATCCAACATATGATAAAGAACCCTATGCACTTGTGAGAGATTTGCAAACGTGGCAACACTATCTTTGGCCCAAGGAGTTTGTTATACATACCGATCATGAATATCTTAAGCATCTAAAAGGCTAATAGAAGCTGAACAAGAGACATGCTAGATGGATTGAGTTCATTGCAACCTTCCCCTATGTGATCAAATACAAGAAAGGTAATGAAAATGTTTTTGTTGATGCCTTATCTCGAAGGTATGATTTTAAGGATATATATGCTTTTTGTGAGAAGATTGGAAGTGGTAAATACTTTAAAAGTAATGGGTTTCTCTACTTTGAAAATCCACTATGTGTGCCTAATTATTCTTTAAGAGACTTGTTTGTCAAAGAAGCTCATGCAGGTGGTCTTATGGGTCATTTTAGCGTGGCTAAGATACTAGGTGTGTTGCAATAAATTTTCTTTAGGCCACACATGAAAAAGATGTAGAGAAAGCTTGTGAAAGATGCATAACTTGTAAGCAAGCTAAATAAAAAATCCAAACCCAGAGTCTGTACACTCCTTTACCCATTCATTTGCATCCATGACATGAAATTTCAATGGATTTTGTTGTAGGATTACCTAGAATAAAAACTGAAAAAGATTTTGTGTTTGTAGTTGTTGATATGTTTTTTAAAATGGCGCACTTTATTCCTTTTCATAAAATTGATGATGCAAGGAATGTTGTTGGATTGTTCTTTAGAGAGATTGTTAGGTTGCACGACATGCCTACGATAATCGTTTCTGATAGAGACACTAAGTTTCTTAGTTTCTTTTGGAAAACACTTTGGTTTAAGTTAGGAACTAAGCTATGTTTCTCTACTACTTATCATCCATAATCTGATTGGCAAACTGAAGTTGTGAATAGAACATTGTCTACCTTGTTGCGTGCATTAATTAAAAAGAATTTAAAAACTTGGGAAGAATGTTTGCTACATGTTGAATTTGTTTATAATCACGCTAAACAGTCTGCATCAAAGTTTTCTACATTTGGAATTGTTTATGGTTTCAATCCTTTATCACCTTTGGATCTAATGCCTTTACTTGTGAGTCAAAGAGGTATCTTAGATGGGAAAAAGAAAGCTGAATTTGTTAAGCAGATTCATGAGAAGGCTAGAATCAATTTGGAGAGCAAGACCAAGTTTTATGGTAAGCATGTTAACAAAAGCAGAAAAGAGATGATCTTTGAAGAAGGAGATTTAGTTTGGATACACTAAGAAACGAGAGGTTTCCCAATGAAAGGATATCCAAGATTATGCCCATAATCGATGGTCCTTTCAAGATCATCAAGAAACTCAACAACAACGCCTAGTTGGATCTCCTAGGTATGTATAATGTAAGCTCAAGCTTCAATATTACAAATCTAGTTCCTTTTTGTGCAGAAGAAACAGATTTGAGGTCAAATCCTTTTCAAGTGGGAGAAGATGATATGATCAACAAGCAAAGGAACTGAAGAAGCTAAGGAGATGGAACAGCAGCTTGAACCAGAGCTTAATGGAGTTAAAGAAGGAGAAAAGGAGCCTCTTGACGCTGAGGAAGAAGAAGAAAAAGCCTTACATGTTCCTCTTGGTCCAATGACTCGGTCCAAGACTGCAAGATTAACTCTAGCTTAACAACAACTCTTATATACTATCCCTGATAAACTTGAGTATGCTTATCCAACTACTTTAGTTTTGATTCAAGCTATTTAAGCAAGTCATCAAGAGAGGTGTTGTGACTTGCACTATTTTTCCCTTCACTTGGTTTTGTCCCAATGGGTTTTCCAAGTAAAGTTTTTAATGAGGTAAGGCCACAACAGTTAAATAGAAAACCTCTTGATGAGTCCATCCCATTCTACATCAAGATCATACCATTCTCTTGATTTAGACTTAGTATTTTCATTCAAACTTAACATTTAATGTCTGTTTTAATTTGCTGAAATTTCCATTGCTTTGTGCATGTACAAGCCTTTATTTCTCATGCTCTCTCTCTCTCTCTCTCTCTCTCTCTCTCTCTCTCTCCTTCTTTATATTTTCATGGCCTCTGTTGTCGAACACTCATCAAACATTTTCATAATAAAAAGTCTCTCTCTGAAATCTGTTTGATCAACAACTTGTTTCATATGCTCGGATTCTGTCGTTACAGTATAAGCACCCTTTTGATCGTCAAAGAATGATTTAACCCCTCTTAGAAGTTTCGAACAATCCATCCTTACACTCTAATTCAGCGTGTAAACTCATAAAGTCTTAAAAATAATTCTATAGCTTAAAGAAGTTTCACTCGATTCATTCATCCAACCATTGTACAACCCTTAATATTCTTATCATTATCATCACAACCCATGGAGTGCATCAAGAGACTTGATCCTCTCATCTAGGATCATATCACTTCTCTAACAATGACTCTTGGTTATAATCGTATAATCAACTGGAAAATCTGCATGAAAAATGCATCTTCTCAAACTTCTGGCGGATACTCATCCTTCAAGTTATTTTGACATCGAGAAAGAGATCCTACCCTTCTACTTGATTCATCCACAATACCTTGTAAGGCAGAGTAACACCATACAACCATATTTTCTTATATACACTCTTATGCTACATATGCTATCCAACATTAGTTTGTCTCATGTGAATCCTTTTACTCTTCTCCGTTCATTTTTACTATTTGCATATGCAGAATGGTCCTCGAACTACATAGAAGATCTTTCTAAGGTGATCATTTCCTACACAAGCATTCACTTCTAGCATCATGTAGGTTATAAGTTGACAATAACGATAGTACGTACGCTTTGATGAAAGGTCCAACTTGTTGCAAGGTGCAACTTGAGTCATACCCAATGCCATCTCATCACCGGAAGCAACTCCTCTGAGGCATTTATGTATTTTTCAGCTTGTTTATTCCTCTAAGTTGACCTTTTTCAACTTGATCAACTTAATTCGGTTTGTATTATATGCACTAAGCCTCTGAAGAAGTCCATGTTTTCCGAATCCACAGGTAAGCTATGTACGATGTTTGAAGTATATGATTACTCTATCCTTGTCCTCTTAAACTTCTTGAGCCATGAAATGACTACGCCCTCAGTTTCCAACACCTTTTCGTTGCTGAACTCGTAGAACTATGATGTACATACAATTTCATGCATATTTTAGTATGTTTTAGCTTAGTTTT
>OVAN01013453.1:0-12830 GCA_900406275.1 Anastatica hierochuntica
TTTTGAAAACTAAAATAAGGAAAAGAGTAGTTCGGAAAGGTACAACCTGACAGGAAGTGCTCCGATACCACTTGATGTGATCCTCGTCGGGACGAAGGACCGACTCCTAGGATGCGCTTCTCGTCTTGATGGTTGAGAGGATTGTAGCGGAAGACTTGNAGGGTGAGGCACGTTCGGATGTGGTGCACGAACGGTCGGATGACTGGGTACGTGGAGGAACGGACGTTCGGATGGGGAACGGACGTTCGGATGGGGAACGGACGTAGAGGCCGAACGGTCAACTCTCGGAAGAATCCGAATAGGAATTAATCGTGACGGCGAGAGGATGAACCTGAACGACGATGCGTGGATTGAGTGAAACTTCCGAAGAGTTGCGGGATGCTCTCGGATTTTGGGCTTAGATTTGCTAAGGAAAAAATTTCTAAAGCACTAAGTTTCTTTTGGAACTCTAGAGAGATAAACAAAAGAGAGAGAAAGTTTATAGAAAGTTGGATGGATTACAAATGAGGAGAGGTGCTCCTTATATAGAAAAGGAGTTAGGTAGGAAGCACCCTCCATAAATGAAAAACATTAAATACAATGTACTTAATGAAAAACTACTAACTACCAACTACATTGGGCGGTAAATTGATTGGTCTTCGTCTTCGGGGCCGATGTCACAAATGGGCTCGGGAAATAGTCCTGGGACTTGTCTCGTTAAAAACCTTTCTCGGAAAACCCGGAGGGAAAAAACCGAGATAAGGGAAAAAGAGCACAAGACCCGATACCTCCATTAGTGACGGCTTTCGGAGGCTTGAATCACGATCAACACGATCGGATAAGCACTCTAAAAGCTTCTCCGATGATGTCGGATAAAGTCTTTGACGGTACGGTTGAGCGCCTGCTTCTTGGATCGGGTCATTGGACCGGATGATTCACCTTAGGCGTTTTCTGGATCCAACTGCTCCTCGGGTACGAGTTCCTTGGGTTCAAGCTGTTCGTACGTGTGCTCCGAGACCTCTTAGGCGTTGTCCATGATCACATCAAAAAAGGGATGGCGAGACACTAGAAATCCACGCTTTAGTGATCTCTACAGGATTGTGAAAGAGATCAGATGGCTAACGCGCAGTGATCCGCCGCGCAGATCAAGGAAAATTGTTACCTTAATAATGGAAGTTGAAGCGGTAGAGACGCGAACGACGAGAACCGTTAGAGATATGTAGAATCAAAGGAGAAATGGTCAGAAACAACTAAAAAATCTACGGAAAAGATTATCAATGGTGAAATCCCAAAGTCGAAATCGAAGATCTACTCCCATCGCCTCACCACAATCGCTACTAAGGGTAAAAGAAAGCCAGATCTACTAGAAATGAGCAAAAGACTTAGTAGAAAAAGTCGAAAATATGGTGGCCTCTCGAGAGAAAACCCTAATCTGACTTTGAAGAGGCAAGCGAAAAAGTGAAATGACCAAGACTCATCAGTTTTCCGCCAATATAACCCTAGCGGTAATGGGCCGAAGAAAAAAAGAGAAGCTAAGATTACGCCATGGAGTTCAATCCCAAGAGTTCATCAAAAAAGATGCAGCCCACCAAGCGCTAAGGAGACTCACCAATGATGGGAGCTTTCCTTATTTTTACTATTCTTACAAAGTCGATCCAAACTAAGGTATGAACCGAGATCTCTTAAGACAGGATTTACTCCTCAAATTCCACAAGTGGAAAATGAAGAGTGGAGGGAAACTTTTGGGGGTAATTTTATTCCCTTAGAGTATGACAATAGCCTAGGCCAAGGATATATAAACAAAGCCCCCTAGTTGTAGATGCTAACCAAGGTCATAGCCAAGGACACCATTGCTAAGTCGAGTCCATAGCCGAGGTAGGGCGGATATCCCCTAAGTCGGGGTAAGATCTTAAGAGATAAAGATAAATGCCTTAATGAATCTAGGGAAATATTCCGTTTGTATAATAAGCTCGAATATAGGAGTTATCCATAAAATACATGGAAAAACTCTAACTCGAAAGCTATAAATACAAAGGGAAGAACCCTAATTCAAGGATCCAAGACTTACACCCTAAAAACTTATACTATTGTAATCGACCTCTTAATCATCAATAAAGAAGAGTCTTTTGCATATCCCTTTGTCTTTTCTTTCGCTCATCTCTTTCTAAAGAATCCTACAACCATCAACATTCCTTGTTCTTGTTCTTCTCCATTAGAGAACATCCAAAAAAAATCCCTAAACAGTTAGTAGCCCAACTAGGAGGTGTAGTGTTTACAAATGCTAAATCATAAAATAAATGTCGAGCACTTCGAGCGAAGCAATCTGCATGTACATTCTTCTTGCGCGGGATTCAAGCTAAAGAGAAATCTGGGAAGTGATCCTGTAATGTTTGGAATTCTTCAGTAAGGGTGAAGAAGGCTGGCCAGTCTTCTGGTTTTGAGTGATTTTGATGAGCTCCATGCAGTTTGTCTCAAAATGTTGACAGTTTATCCCGTTATGTCGAATCTCTTGCATCACCCAAAGTAACACTTCCATCTCCAAATGCAAGGGTAATAGACTCCTTCGATGACATTTTGTTCCAAGTAATATTATCTTGTTCGTTCCATCTAGGCAAACCCATCCAAGACCTGTTGTAGGATCTTTTTTTCTCCATGATTCATCCAGCCAACAATAAATCCCAATGTGTTCCATACCCCCTTGTGTTAACCGATTTTTTGGGTTGAAGCCGTAGTATTTGTGCCTCTTTCTAGGTAAAAATTCAATTTATGCATTTCTCTGCACTTCTCCAATGTCTTATTGTATGCCTTGGAGAAAATTTTGGTTCCTTGATTTCCATATGAACCACAAAAACCAAGGTAAAATATCATGACTATCTTGGTCCTGATTCCGTAGGGGGTTTCTCCATAAGAGATAATCCATATTATAATACAGCGATTCAGTTGGAAACCTCTCAGGTTGTGTCGGATCGATGAAATTTTTCCAAATGTGAACAACTGATAGGCACTCAAAAAATATGTGGTTGATCATTTCATCAGAGACACCACAACGCTTGCACATAGTATCATATTGTATCCCCTTAGTTATAAGTCTTGTAGTTACAGCCAGACTCTCTGTGAGCATTTGCCAGAGAAAATGTTGTATTTTGAGAGGACATTTAGTCTTCCAAACATGTGCCTTCAGGATATCTAAACTCGGCCCCAAGCCATAATTATTTATTCGATTTACCTCCAATGAATAGAGAATTCGATAACCCGATTTAACTGTATATTGTCCCGATTTTGTAAAGTTCCATACCAAACCATCATATGTTGGAGTCTGACTTGGGTGGATACCCCGAATTAAATCCACATCCTTTGGTACCATAAGTTGTCGCAGAACTGGCACACGCCACTCCCTAGTCATTGGGTCCACATCCTACGCTTGTTGCACCTCAAGCGTAGGATGCCAATCACTTCTCAATATGCGCTGATCGTGGTCTCGTATGTAGTATCCATGGGTCATTCCACACTGATGTGTTAATCCCAGAACTTATCCTTATTCGAACATCTTGTCTTAGTAAGTCTTGTGTAGCAATAATGCGTCTCCATCCAAATGAAGGAGATAAGGCTTCTTGGCCTGTAAAAGATGTGCCTTCCTATAGTATTAACCTCTTAAAATTCGGGCTACCAATGAGTCAGAGAACTGTATAAGTCTTCATAAGTGTTTGGCCAATAAGGCTGTGTTAAAGTCTTCTAGAGATTTAAAACCTAAACCTCCTTTGTCCTTAGGAACACATAATTTTTCCCATGGACCCAATGGAGACCGCGGTTACATCCATTAGAGCTGCACTAGAATCGGGAAATCGCACAGGTTAACTTTGTAGTTAAACCTTGGGGGAGCTTGAAGCATGAGATTATATAATTGGGGAGTGCGAGGGCAACTGATTTAATCAGAATTTCCTTCCCCCCTTTTGATAGAAACTTTGAGGATCAACCATTAACACGGTCTCCTATTAAAATCTGGCTTTTGAAGCCTCCTAGACTTTCAAGAATCCCTAAGTATGACCCCCATACCACCTTCGTTCGTAATGCCCATTCTAACTTTTATCATATCTTTAGTTTGCTCCGGGACATTTTTACCGAACATAATTGATGCTCATCAAAATTTATGACTTGACTTGAGGCATTCCCATAATCCCGTAATATATCCAAGATTATTTGGCATTGTGAATCCTCCGCCTTACAAAAGAAGAGACTATTGTTCGCAAATAGTAAATGTGATATTGTCGGACTATGTTGTGCAATCTTAACCCCTGTTAAAGCGTTATCCATTTCCATCCATTTTATATTGGCAATTAGCACTTCCATGCATATAATAAACAAGTATGTTGATAGAGGATCCCCTTCCCTGAGTCCCCTTTTGGGTACAAAATATCATGTTGGTTGACTATTAAACAGAACCTTATGTGACACAGATCGAGCACACCACATCAACCAAGAAATCCACAAATTACCGAACCCCATCCGTCTAAGGACTGCTTCCAGAAAAGGCCATTCTACTCAATCATATGCTTTACTCATATATGTCTTTATAGCCATAAACTCATACCTACAGGCCTTATTTGTACGTAGCCCATGAAACATTTCCTAAGCGATAAGAATGTTATCTGTAATTAGTCTCCCTGAAGCAAATGCCGATTGTGTCAGAGAGATTAACTACGGATAACATTCTTATCGCTCTGGAAATGTTTCATGGGCTACGTATAAATAAGGCATGTAGGTATGAGTTTATGGTTGTAAAGATGGATATGAGGAAAGTATATGACCGAGTAGTATGACTTTCTTTCACATGATTATCGCTTTTTTCTTTTCCCTTTGTTTATTTATTTTCTTTTGCAAATTATACCTTAATGATTTGTTTTTTCATTAGTTGGATCGACAAAGCCCGATCCAGAGTCGAATCCTACGATGTGGGGCGACACAACCTGGTGGAGTCGAGCTCCAGACGTTTGAGCTGAGCACTAGAGCATTAACCACTAGGATATGACAGTCTCGGCAATGATAACTTATTCAAAGGTGAATACTAGCAAAAGAAACATTTGTATTCAAGAATATAACATATGGTTCCACTAATTAAAAGAATAAAACTGTTACAATCTAGTTTTAAAAAAACTAATAACTTTTTTTTATACTTTTTAAAAACTAATAATTGTTACAATCGACTTCTTGTTAAAGCATCATTTAATACTTTTGAATCATGAGTTGAACATTTCCATCCACTAAGATCATATATAAACTTGAGATCAAAGTTATATACTACCATTATATTTTGTGATATATTACATTTTCTGTTGCGGGAAGCATATGCTTCTTCCTTTGGCATAATCGAACAAATATGTGTACCATCAATAGCTCCAACACAAAATTAAAATTTTTAAATTATATGTTACAAGAATAATTTCATATAAATTTTAGTTTAAAACATAAATAAAAAGATACCTTATAATATGGATAAGTCTTACCTATTAAACTTGGTGAAATTTGGTACATTGCTCGCAAAATTTTTTGAATATTCATGGTTATAGCAAATTTTTATCTCTTGAAAGTATTTTTGTATAACAATACCTCGAATTTTGTCCAACTATTAAGAGGAACGATGCAACAATTTCCTCAAAACTAATATATCTTGTATCTTTTAGTCTGATCTTTTCTCGGATAAGAACACATAACTTCAAAAATATGTTGGGGGTACATCCGTTACAACTGTAAAAAATGAACAAGATCGTTCTTTAACACATTTCTACATAGTCTTGATCAATTCTTGTAATCGCACGTCGAATGTGGCGTTCAATCTCTGAATGAAGTTTTCGGTGTTTCTTCAAATAAATTATTTGAAAAAAAATTAAGAGCAACAATAAAGTTATGTCTCCACCTTAATCATCATCTTCATGCGATATATAGATCTCTTCTTATTCTCATTCTCCTTCTCTTAAACTTGTTGGGTCCATTTTTAATATGTATACCTTTAACACACACAAAACAGTATTTAACTTATCAGTAGAGTATAAAGAATTTCATATGAATCCATTGAAAAGATAAAAATACATAGAATACTCACCAAGTGAAAGTTTGATGATGCTATTCTTTTATCTTTAAATAAGAAATTAAGTTTTTTGTTATGTCAATTTTATAATTTACAATTTTAAAAAAGAAAGAAATAAAAAAGGAAAAGTAATTGTAGATGTATAAAATGTAAACAAATAGTTCTGATTAAGTTAAGTGCATGATGAGTGTAGTAGTGTTAATTGTGTATGCGTCTATTATGATAACAAGATAATACCCGTGCGAATTATTTGTATAAGTTTAATTTGACAATTAGCTTTTACATACGTCATAGGAATCAATTTATGTCTTTTGCTATTTGTTTTATCTCTTATGTTTTGCATGATTAGTGGAGAAAAACACGTTAACTTGTGGTTGTCCAAATGTTTATCAAAAAGAAGGAAGGAAATTCTGATTAAAACTATAGCACTAGCATTACAGACATATGTTATGTCAGCTTTCTCTTTCTCTTTGATACACGTGATAAGATATCGAGATCAAGATACTGGTGGAGCTCCGATCCTCCTCATAGGGAAATTCATTGGACGACTTTGGAGAAATTACGTGCTTCAAAAGTGGAAGGTGACCTGGGATTTCGAACCCTACACAAATTAAGTTTAGTTCTTTTGGCCAAACAATTGTAACGACTCCTTCGATACCATAATCTTTGTTAGCGTGAGTTCTTCGTGGTCGGTACTCTCATTACAGTATGCTATTGCGAGCGTCCGACTTGGATAACTTTTCTTATAGTTGGAGGAGTATTTTGGCATCAAGGTCACTACTTCTTCACAAGATTAGAAAGAAGATATTTTCTAGGCTTAATACCAAAATTTGGGTACATCCATGGATCCTAACAGAGTTTGCTAGGCCAGCAAGGCCAAGGGTACATAGAGCGCATCTTTTGATGGTCCCAAATGACTTTATTGATAGAACAACCAAATAATGGGATTTGCAGAAACTGGAGCAGTATATGGATTCAGATGACATTCCATTAATCAGGAGTTTACCAATAATGCACTCATTCTATATGGATGATTTTGGGTTGGCAATATTGATGTATTTGTATTTTATGGGTTTTTACTAATGTTTTGTTCGAGAAAAATGGTGTTTTGATATGTATTTAATTCTTTTTGGAGTCTTTTGGTGTTCTTCAGTGTTTTTACAAGTTTTAGGTTGCTTTGGAGAGAAACAAAACAATTTGGACCAAAAACGGATATTTGGAATGCAGAATCATGCTGAAGTGTCAGAATTTTAGCCTTGATTGACAAACTTCCCGCCGTTGGATTGGGCCTATTTTTTGACACATAATAGCCACAAGAGTTATCTTTAATTTAAAGGTGATTGGAAGGAAATCCAACGGTGCGATCAAAAGTTATGACAATTTTACTGAACACATGTCATGTTGGCAACGAGAAGACGAATGCGCAGAAAAGAGCAAGAAGAATATAGATCGATCGATCTTGAAACAGGGATCGATTGATCCCTGTCTCAACGCGACCAAAAATACTTATTTTGAACCAGAATCAAAGATTGAAGATCCATATTACATATAAAAACACCCATATTCGTTTTTAGGTTTTATTATGCTATTTTTGAGACTTTAACCCTCCTTTGAGAGCTTTGTAATCTAAGGGAGAAGATCTCTCATCCGTACTTCGAATTGGAGAAGATTTATGAACCCTCTTTTCATATTATATTCAATTGCATGATGTTTCTCATTGATTTTTCTTGTGATTGTTCTTTGAATATGCGTGAGTAGTTCTATCTTTGGGTTTAGGGTTTCTCATTAGGGGTTTTCATGATATGTCATTGTTACGTTGTTAGATTGAGAAATTATCTATTGGATCTTTGTTTATCATTATGTTTAATGCTGAAATTGGATTTGCGACCTAGTTTTCTGATCTTAAGATTTTCAATACACTGAAAGTGATTTCTTGAATGTCAGATCTGTGTTAAACGAGCAAAATGTCCTTAGCCAATGGAAGTTGATGTTATTGCGCTTTGTGAACTTATCAAACTTGAATCTAATGCATGTTTAGAATCTAAAATTCAATGGAAGTTAGTCTCTAGGGTTCTATAATATAGGGAATTAGCGCTATGGAAGTAGGTTGATTTTAAATTAGTGATTTGAATTCTAGAGGGTTCTTAATTCTATTTCCCTGTTAACTAACATGACTATGATAATGACTTGAATTCTCTGAGAACACCATGTGCCCAATGTTTTTCTGATTGATTTACAACTCGATTTTCTGCTTTTGTTTGCTTTCTTTTCGATTTTAGCATCACCAACAATCTATTCCTTTTTGCTTTAGCCCGTGTTTGATCTATAGCTTTTCGTGTGATCATTGGTCTTTGTGGATTCGATCCCAAACCACTACAACATGCTTAATTGTACGCTTGCAGTGATTTCTTGGGTGAATACCTGAGCTATCAAATACACTAAGTTTGGTAAATATATTGTACGATTTGGCTATAAGGTCGCTCGAGAAATATGTATTTTAACGGAAGAGACGGGCTACCTAGAGCCAGTTCTGAATGCTTTAAATAGCTATGAATGGGAAGTTAATGCACCACACAAGATTCACCATCTTATATGGAAAATTTTGTCTGCTACGTTGTCGTGACAAATAACCTCGTAGGTAGAGGGATCAATTGTGATGATCATTGTCTGGGATACGGGGCCCCTGAAGAGACCATTACACACGCTTTATTTGAGTTCCCGCTAGCAATACAGACATGAGCTCTAGCTCCTTCCTCCTTGTTCCTAGGTTCTTTTGCAATCTCGAGTATCTACAACAATATGGCGTACCTACTATGGAGGGAAGATGCTTCACGTATGGAAAGTCATGAGTCCTATCCATGAATTCTCTGGTTTATTTGGAAGATCTGAAATGAGAAATTATTCCAAGGGATTACAAGGAATCCTCTAGATATTGTTAACCACGCTATTTCCAAATGGAGGGCATGTGAGACGAGGAACGAGGAGGAGAGGCTTGGGGCTCTTGATTTACGTAGCACTCCTCCACAAGTCGTATGCTTGCGAGATATTTGTTTCGTGGATGGCTCCTGGAGTTCAACGTCTATAATGGGATAAGTTGTTCATTATATGGAGCAAGTGGAAGATGTATTTTGATGGAGTCCATGAACCAAATTCGGCGGATATCGCCTCTCCACACAGAGCTTGAAGCATTAATTTAGGTTATGCAGAGTTTGCTAGCCCATTATGAGGTCCAGAAGTTCGATATAGTTAGTCAATATGTTATTCATTTGATCGACAATCCTAATGAGTAGTTACAGTTCGCGATGAAACTTAACAAGTTTCAACAGGAAAGAACTTTGCTTTTGTATCTCTTATATTCCACGGAGTTCAAATGCCACATCAAACACTTTTGCACGATTAGCAAAAAAGTATCATGAAGCCTTTTTTATTGTTGGTTATTCTATTCCGGGAGTGGTTTGCCACACCACCTCTAGTTTGTGCAAAAGAGTAGTCTTAACCTGTCAAAAAAATAGTGGAGAGAAACACAATTTTCTTATCATATTAAAAATAGAGTTTCTATATCGAAACCAGAAGAATAAAAGTGTTGAAACTCGTCGATATGTTCCAACAGTCTGTTTCTGTTCCGTCAAGTCTGAGATCAAGGAACAATTATAAGAACTAATCACTTCTTATTGATTTAAAAAACCTTACACAAAAACTAAATCTTTCTCTTTTGAATCTCTGTGACATCTCCTAAGAGTTCAACATAAATTTATAGGTTTTAGCTATCTCCTAAACCTAATTGAATTTTCCTTTTTCCTAAATAAGCTAATCTCCTTATTTTTAGGACTTTTCCTTTTCTCTTTTGGAATTATCCAACATTCTCCCCCTTAATTCCAACATGAATCTTGGGTTTGTCAATTTCTTGGACTCCAATCAAGCTTCTCATTTCTTGAAGCTTGTTTCTTCCCAACTGTTGTTTCGCTAAGACCCACGTCTTGTTCTTCTGGATTGAATCAAGCTGAGCTATCATTGCGTAGATCCATTCCTTCATCTCAGCTGCCTCTCCATAATTCTCGGGCTCACCATTCACTGTAAATAGAAGCTTGTCACCTTCTATTTCAACCATTAAAACGTAGTTCTCAAACCTCTTAGTCTTCGTGACTCTCCGACCTGCTCGTGTCATGATCTTAGCTTCAGTTTGTTGTGTTTGTGATGGGATCACTTCATCATTCTCTATTTCGTGATCAGTCTGCTCATTCTAAGAGCCATCACTCGCAGCTGCTTCTTGTTCTTCACCGTGATTTTCATGGAGATAATGGTTCTCTTCAGGTTCTGTAGCAACTTGTTGGACCAACTCAGGACCTGTTCCACCAAGTGCTATGTTCCGAATGATAGTAAAGATACCAGGTTCTTCTCTTCTTCTATCATTCTCTGTCCATTCCCAACACTTCGTCTCTTCATAAACTTTCATCACTCCTTGACTTACATGTCCAAGTCGTGAACTCCATGTCTCTGTCACATCTTCTTTCTCTACGCGGAGACACCTGGGGACATAGACCTCCATCGCGGTTCGATACAACCGATTCATCCATCTTGTGACCTCGGCTATCACGACCCCATGAGAATCTTTCCAAACCAGCCTGTTAGCTTTCATGTTCACCTCACTACCATTCTCTGTTTCTTGCCCCAAGCTTATTATATTGTGCTTTAAGCTTGGAATGTAATAAATATCTTCTATTGTCCTTCTTTCTTTCGTTCTTCCTACAAAGGTGATAACTCCTTTTCCCACAATATCAACATGTGAGCCATCCTCGAACCTCACTTTCCCTTTCATGGTTTCGTCGAGGTTTGAGAAGAGAGATTTGTTTCCCGTCATGTTATTACTCGCGCCATTATCAAGATACCATTCCGACTCATCCTTTTCATGTGCATAGAGAATCCTTGGGAATATCTTCTCCTCATTCAAAAACACTACCTCGTGCATGAACAAGCCATCAGCTTCTTTCGTTTCATTCAGATTTGCTTCTTGGTCTCGAGGTGGTCTCGACGGACATTTATTCACGTAGTGTCCGTACTCATCACATCTCCAACACCTAACCCGTGAAAGATCCTTCTTGCTCTTGTCGTGAGCTTCTCAAGAACCTTTCTCACGAGGCTGAGCTTTGAACCTTCCCCGTCCTCTGCCCCTATTGCCGGCTCTACCTCTGCCGCGAAAGCCTCCTCCGCCTCTGCCTGGGTTTCCAAAACCTGTTCCAACAGTGGAACTTGTTCCTTGATTTGGCCTAGGACTGTTAACGTACATCAGCCTTCCTTGTTCGGTTTCACCTAGTTCTTTCGTAACTCTCTCCTCATATGTCTTAAATGTCCTGACTATGTCTTGAAAGCTTGTGGATTTTAAATCCAAAACTTGCTCAAGTGACGCGACAAGATGAATATATTTCCCACTAGGTAAACCGGTTAAACACTTTTTCACAACCTTAGATTCCTCAATGATTGTTCCAAGAGAGGTTGATTATGACACAAGACCTGAAATCTTTCCAGCAAACTCGTCAACACTTTCTCCCTCAGTCATTTTCAATCTTTCGAACTCGGCAATTAGAGTTTGGAGTTGTGCCTCTCTCACGCGATCAGCCCCAAGATACCTTGCTTTGATCGCATCCCACAGTTTCTTGGATGTTCCTTGCTCACCAACTTGCAAGATCAAAACTTCAAGTATCAATTGAAAAATTAAAGCGGTTGCTATGTTATTCTTCTTCATATCCGACAAGTCTGGGTCAATTGTCTCCCACACGTCACTAAACCGAAGAATAACTTTCATTCTCATTGACCAAACCGTGTAGTTAGTCGAAGAGAGCATCAGACTTTTCAGATTGCATCCCACCGATAACGAATCAGAGTTGCTTGGTTGAGAAGATTCATCAACCGGGTTAGTCATCTTACTCGATGTCACTCCTTAGCTCCCACGTCTCTCAAATTAAGCTCCGATACCAATTAAAAGTGTTGAAACTCGTCGATCTGTTCCAACAGTCTGTTTCTGTTCCGTCAAGTCTGAGATCAAGGAAACAATTATATGAACTAATCACTTCTTATTGATTTAGAAAACCTTACACAAAAACTAAATCTTTCTCTTTTGAATCTCTTTGACATCTCCTAAGAGTTCAACATATATTTATAGGTTTTAGCTATCTCCTAAACCTAATTGAATTTTCCTTTTTCCTAAATAAGCTAATCTCCTTATTTTTAGGACTTTTCCTTTTTTCTTTNAAGAACACGAGAGTGTCATGAAAAATTTTCAGAATTCATGGCATAAAGCTAATACATACATATGCATGGGCAATGAGACTTATATGACGAAGTGGGAGACAAATGTGGCTGAGGGTAATTACCTTTGGTGATGTTGCTTTCAGAAGATGATGGTATTTACAAGTGGTTCTAAATTTACAATAGCCAGTTCTCATAATATATTGGCACTCCGGTTGTCCATATTCCTAATGAAATTCCTTATTTGAAACACTTGCAAAGATGGATCAGATTTCTAAGCAAGTGATGAAGAAGATAACATCTTCAATCCACAAACACAACTACATACGGCAGACTGTTGAGTCGCATGTAAAGGTAACGCACTTACAGAAGCCTTAGAATGACATTTATTATGATAAGAGAGGTAAAGCACCAGTTGATATAAGCTGGAGACTACTCCATATTGTAGTGAAGAAGGAACATACTAAGGTTAAAGCACTACAAGAAATCAGACAGTTAGAGATGGAAATTTGGTTCGTCTCTAAAA
>OVAN01013454.1:0-12829 GCA_900406275.1 Anastatica hierochuntica
CAAAAAAAAGTTTGGAGAGAGAAAAATTACCTACTTTTCTAATAAAAACTTAGAGTTACCTATTTCTATAATAAAAACTTAAAAAATACCTAGTTTTCTAAGACACCCGAGTATAAATTAGTGAGTGTTGAATTGATAGGTTGAAGAGAGAAGAGATGTTGTGAAGTGTTAAAAAGTAGAAAATAGGGTGCTGGATTTTTCAACTAATGTATATAGTTTGACAACACACGCCACACAGTCCGTTTGCAGCAAATAGTTTGACTATTTCTTGCGTATCATAACATTTTTTCCATTTCAGTTTAGCTTTTTTTTTAAATTAAATAATCCTCCTCAAAACTTTGTGTTGTGATAATCTTTTTTGCATATCACATTAATCTTTTTTCCTTTTCATCTTAAGTTTTTTCTTATTATATACCTCTCTAAAACTTTTTTTTCTCTTGTATTGTTTAGAATAATGTGATGACTCTCGATTACTTAATTTATCATTTTCTAAATTATTCACTACACTATATATACACTAAATTATTCTCAATTACTTAAGATGACTAATCAGAAAGTATACAATGCCTTATACGTTATAATGGTTTGCGACTATATGCGAAACATATTTGTTTCAAAAAATTCAAAATACGTTTGATTGGAAAAAATCTCCTTTTTTCTCGTGTAGTTACAATTTTGTTTCAATATATGTAAATCTATGAATTTATCTAAAGTTTATAGAGTGATGGAGGTGGTTTCCACCTCATCCAAATCCGGTTCAAATAACCCGAAGGTTGAACCAAGAATTAGAAAAGGGTCTCAAAGGCTCACTATGAGGAAGATGGAAATGATGATAGGAAGGAGGAGTCATGAGCCTGGAGAAAGAAACATGCCCATATCTTCAAAGTCAAGACTCAGTCGCGAGTCAACGACATTAGATGTTGGTGATTCCCGCATTAAAGGCGACAGATTCACCGAAGCAAATCCGGCGACCATTATGATCTAGTACCCACCTATAAAAGGGAGAAGAGAGCGTAGGAGGAGGGGGAAATCGGAAGACACATTCGACGCTCAATATTGTACTCACATTTCACCACTTTGTATACTCATCTTTGGAATAAAAGTCACCTTTTGCTCACTATAATTTAAACTCTCATATATCATCTATCATTGTTCTGGGTTGGGGCTTGAGGTCCATCATAGAGTAAAGATACTTAAAAAAACCTAACACCACCAAATTAGAGGACAAAATAGATAAATTACACATCTAATTTGTTTTATTTTTTAAATTCTCAAAAATACAAATGACCATACTTTAATGTTGATTTTTTGTCATATGGCAAATTCATCCATTTAACAATCATAGCTTGATGTCAAAAAAAAACAATCATAGCTTAAACTTTTGAATATTTGAGTTATTTTGAATATTTTAATATAAATATAATTAATATGTTCCTTCGCGGACGAAATCGAACTCCAGACGCCTGAGTACTTAGCACCAGGATTTTTGCCACTGGGCCAAATGAGTCTCAACAATTAATATGTTCCATTTATAATAGTAAATTTGGATATTTAAGTTATCTTTAATCTAAATATAACTGATATATTCGATATTAATACTGTTTTGGTTTGGTTTTTGTGATCCGACTATTTTGTTCACCCACCATAAAGAATGTTATAAGATTTTTTTATTGTTTATTATCCGCAGTTAGTGTAAAGGAAAAGAAAAGTAAAATAGAAGTTATTAGCTAAACACCATAATTATATTATTTTGTTTGGTATGGAAAAAAAAGTTAGTTCAACACCACAATACATTATTTAAACCAAAAAAGAAATACAAACAAGTTGTATTAACATGTTATTTTTGTTGTTGTCTCAGTTTTTTTTTTCAAATATTTTTTTTTTAAGTCTTTCACCGTCGAATTTCAATCTCTCTCTCTCTCTCTCTCTCACACCTCGTCGTCTTCATTATCCGCCGTTCGAATCGAATCCACAAAAAGTCCGTTTCGGAACCACCAGAAAGTGATGGCGTCACACATCTCTAAAAGAGCGGCACAAATTTAATGCTGAGAGAGATAGTGAGAGAGAGAGAGCTAAGTCGTTTCTCTTCTTTGTAAAGTTGATTCGATTGACTTAACTAATTCGGGAGCTGAACAAGAAGACAGAGAGAGAGAGAGAGAGACTCTCAACGATGCCGTTGACGAGGTATCAATCTCGTAACGAGTACGGCTTAGCAGATCCAGATCTGTATCAAGCCGCCGATAAAGATGACCCTGAAGCTTTGCTTGAAGGAGTCGCCATGGCTGGTCTCGTTGGTCTTTTGCGTCAACTTGGTGATCTCGCCGAGTAAGTTTCTCTCATCTTGTGTTTCTGAATTTTTGTAATTGACCTCAATTCGGGTTTTGAATTCGACCCATAAGGTTTAATTAAAGCAAACAACTTTCAGAATTGTTTTTGATGAATCTGAGGATATTGGTTGTGTGAGTGGAAGAAATGTTTAAACTTTGTTGATGGAACTTGAATTTAGGTTTGCTGCTGAGATGTTTCATGACTTGCACGAAGAAGTAATGGCAACTGCTTCTAGAAGCCATGGTTTGATGGCTCGTGTTCAACAGCTCGAATCTGAATTCCCTTTCATTGAGAAGGCAATGCTGTGCCAGACTGATCATTCACCGTTTTTCTCTAACAAAGGTCGGTACTTTATCCTCGGTTTTCGTGGGTTTTTCAGGGTTTTGTCTCAAGTTCGAACAAATTTGCTTTCTCTACATATCATAGAGATACTATTAGGATTAACAGATTGCTCAATGTGCATCGGCACTGTTTTATACGAAGGCATTATTCTGTTAGCTATGCTGTTGGATTATTTTAAGCGTCTCTATGTTTCTGTTTTAGGTGTGGAATGGCATCCGAATTTACAACTGGAACAGAGTGTGGTTACGCGTGGTGACTTACCTCGCTGTGTAATGGATTCTTATGAGGAATGTCGTGGTCCTCCAAGGCTATTTCTTCTGGACAAGTATGATTTTATCTTGGTTTGTAATCTTTTTCTTCTATCTCTAGTCATTTTCGAGAGCTGTGGATATAACATCTTTTGTATGTTTTCTTTATTAGATTTGATATTTCGGGAGCTGGGGCATGCTTGAAACGCTACACTGATCCATCATTTGTTAGGCTCGGAACATCTTCATATGAAGCATCATGGGATAATACTCAGAGAGAGAAGAAATCACAGAAAGCAAAGGTAATAGAGGGAGCTTCTTAGTTCAGGCTATAGCTTGTGGGTTGCATTGTGATCCTTCTCGGTTTTATTTTTGTTTTCGTTGCATGTTAGGGTTTTGAAAAATGTAGAATTTGTCTTCTATGATCATGTCTAAGCTTACCATTAAACTTAGGCAGGTCTGTGGATGCTTAGGCTCTTGATGTTTTGAATGTGTAATCTTAGTTTCCTTTGTGCAATTTCTCATAGTGTTTTTCTGTTTTAATCTTTTGCAGAGGAGAGCATCTCATTGGAGGAATGGAGGAACACCCGAAAATGCAATATCATCACATGCCAAGTGAGTATTATCTATTTTCGGTCTAGTATCTTTGCCATTTCTATATTGAATTTAGCTGTGACGATGGTTGCTTCAAATCATTCAACAGATTGCATGAACTGTTTTTGGAGGAGCATTTAGAGACTCATCATTCGGATTCAGCACGAGCGGTGAAGTTGAAAACTAGAAAGCTAGATGGGTATTCCCTTATTTCAAAATCAGGGGAAAGCTACATGGAGAAATTTGTGCAGACATGTGTCGACAATAAAGCAGGTTATCAAATTATTACTCCAAACCCCGAATTGCTGACATGGAATGGGGATAGTGATAGAAATGTAGTAACCGATATACCTGAAATCGGTATGGTGAGTGGTCACGAAAAATCTCACAGAGGAATCAGAGAAGAGGATTCACTGCCAAATGAGGCGGAGAATGTGGCAAATATTAACCTAAATGGGTCTTTTATCGAAAAAGACATAGAGACAGTGCCTGAATCTACTCACAGTGAGGTTTCTGGTACAACTGTTACAAAGGATTCACAGACTAATTTCAATGGAAAGCCAGAATTTCTTCAACATAGGAGTTATTCTGAAGATTTAACCAGTGAGGCTGATAATTATGTGGATGCGCCAGCTACCATGGAGTCCGAAACAGAAACAGACGATGAGTGTAGACGTAAGAGTAGAGCAAGTGCTTTGGAGGACGGGAATCATCATAGGTATTCTGATGTGGGTGAAGAGAGGATGGAGCACCGACCTCAATTTTCATTTTCTCATTCAATTGGAAACACACCAGTGTCAGAAAATGGGCGAAGCTCATTTGGGAAACGGAGCGCTAGTTATTCTTACTCGGACACTGCAAGCATATCCGTTGATGATCAATCTGATGGAGAAAAACTTTCTGGATGTTTGCCTTCTACTTCTAGTTTTAAGAGTGAAATGGTGGATTCCATGTCTCACGTAACCTCTGAAGCCAACAAAGTGTCTCATGATTATAATGTTCAGGAATCAGTTAGTAGCAGCAATGTAGATGGTCATACATCATTTATTTCGAATGATGGATCTTCGAGTCCAAGGCCAGTCTCTCAGAATGCTGAATCATGTTCACTGACTGTTCAATCTTTAGCACCAGAAGTTGTTGAGACTTCTCCAGAACTTGTGGGCCTTGATCTGATTGAGGGAGGCAATGATGGAAGCAAGGAGAATCCAATCGATTCCTCAAAATCTTCTGCACCTTTTGATGTTAAAAACTGCAACTCTCCGTCAGAAACTTCGTCAGTTTGTTCAACTAATGAAGGAAGCAGATCCGATACTACCATTGAGAAGAACTATATGGTCGACTGTTCTTCAAATTTAGTGAACTCAAGCACTAGTCCTCAAGTGTTTGTTGATAGCCGAACAGGTAAACAGTTATCTGTCACTGAAAAAGACGATGAGATAAACTCTACAGTTGCTAGTTCTAAAGGTTTGGCAAACTCAGGTAGTGATCCTAAAAGATGTGATGGTAGTAGCCTAACAGGAAAACTGTTACCTTCTTCAGCTGGGATGGAGATGGAAACTTCACCTGATATGCCCTCTAATGCCTGTAGTGCTAGTACAGTAGATGAACTTCATTTAAAAGATACCCAGGAGGATGAAACCGTTTGTGTTACAGGGGCTAATGCAGTTGCTGACACCGATTCTCAAAATTCAGTTACTAACAATGACTCTCAAAGCTCATCTGCTGAGATGGCCAATGAACGTTCATGTGCCTTTGGCACCACTGGTCATGTATCTGTTTCAGAGTGTCATGAAGACACACTAGAGAATGAAATGTCCATGCCTGCTGAAGTTGATAGTAAGCTGACTTCTGATTTTATCTCGGGAGGAGAGAAATTGGTGGAAGATGCTTCACCTTCTCGTAGCAACTGCGATGAACAAATCTCTGCTGGAGATTTTCATGATCTTCTAGGGCTGGACAATGCAGTCACAAACATTGTACCGGAAGTAGAGCTTGTCGTGTCTGATAATCACGCTGACACTTCCAGTGGGGATGTTGACCATGCTGTTAGTCTGTCATCTACTAAAGGTTCTCTGCCTTGGATTTCGACCAGTACTCATCGATCGTCTTCTAAAGCTGGAGAGATTTGCCATGATACTGTCGTGGAGTCCGATGTGACACTACCAGCAGAAAATAATCCAGAGTCAGAGATAAAAGAGCAGAAAAGCCCACTGAAAGAATCTTCAGAACGTCTGACTGCTGCTATAGACAACAATGACATGGCAAGTTGTGAATCTACAAGTCCCATGCCATCTCTGGATCAAAGCGACAGAGACACAGAAGCCAAATCTTCTGGTGAAAGCATTCTTGTTGATAATTGCATATATTCCTCACCAGTGACAAATAACCTTTTAGCGAGTGAGGCTATCGAGCAGACAGTTAGAGAGCAAACACCTTGTGCAAGCCATGCAGTTGCAGACGAGAAATTTCTGCAGTCAAATGTTTTCGGGGGCTTAGAGTTTGCACCACAATTAGGGTTAGAATGGAACAGTCCTACACAAGAGTTGAATCTGGATTCTACTTTTCCTAGCTTTGGTTTGATCCCTGAGACTACCCCACCCAATCAGGAGGACATGCCACCGCTTCCGCCCCTTCCTCCTATGCAATGGCTTATAGGAAAGGCTCCACATTCTTTTCCTAACTCCATGGACGAATCAGTCGAAACCAGTAGTCCTGCTCCGTCAGCGGCACCACCCGTCGGTTCTAGCGTGAATGCTCAAACTGGTTTTTACTCATCAGATTTGTCCGTATCTCTAGGAAGTGAGAAGTCAGAACAATTTCCTGATGAGTTTGTGAGCAATCCATCAGAAAAGCCGTTGCAATCATCCTTTCAGTTCCAAACCATTGGTGCTGATTTGAATAGTCAATACAACAGTTCTGAGCTCCCTACAATACCTAATCAGGGATGTATAGAAGATTTTGCTTCTGAAAAGAACAATCATTTGGCTGACCAAGCAGCTCAGAACCACGGGCTCATTAATTCACAAGAATCGTCATTGCAGCTGCCTCATGATCTATTGGCGAAATACGAAGATTTCAAGGACGATACAGATGTGCATGTTTCTCAAAGCTCAAGGGATGATTACCATTTTCCTGAAACCAAATCCCTGACGCCAACTCAATCAACAGAGGTAGAAGATAAGGGTCATTCGGTTCCTGATGCTTCAAATGCAGAAACAGCAGAAACATCAAACACTTCAGTTCAGAAGATAATTCCTGTTTCAGTTGGAGATGCTATGTGGCCTGTCAGCGCTTTCTCTGTGACACCTACCTTGGATACAAACAAACCAGAAGTGGTTCCTACAGTTAGGCTTCCTCGGCCAAGAAGTCCGCTTGTCGATGCTGTTGCAGCTCATGACAGACGCAAGGTAACAATTAACATCTTGTCTGCAATACCATGCCTTTGAAAAAAAAATGTTCTCTAATCGCTTGTTCTGATGATTTGCCAGATGAAGAAAGTTTCTGAGATGATCCAGCCACCAATAAAACCAAAGCAAGATGACAATGATTCGTTGCTTGCACAAATACGAAACAAGGTAGCACACTTTGTTCTTACTTTACTCCCATCTTGTTCTTCTTCTTCTTCTTCTTTATGTGTGATCGCCTCCAACTAATTCACCGTGTCTTTGTCTATGCAGTCCGTCAATTTGAAGCCTGCAGCAGCTACACGGCCGAGCATCCAAACTGGTCCTAAAACAAACTTAAGAGTAGCTGCAATCTTAGAGAAAGCAAACACAATACGCATGGTCCGTTAGTCTCTTTGCATCTTCTTTTAAAGATAGTTATTAGCCTGACCACACTGTTTCACTTTACTCTATCGCACACACGTCTAAACCAATATGACACTTATGATTCAGGCAATGGCTGGAAGCGACGAGGAAGATTCAGATAGTTGGAGTGATTCTTGAATCATAAGATGGTTGTGGCTTTTTCCGGTTTTGTTCGTTTTTGTTTGATGAGTGCAGTGCGCAAGCGCTTGGTGTCAGGTAGGTTTATACAATTTCTATTTCAAAACAGAACATCGAATATATATACAATCGCTTGTCTATATTTGTATGTATATTGAATACTTTTTTATAGATGTTGTAAGTAGATCACGTGGAATTTGCATTAGATTTACGGAATATTTGTGTGGGATCTTTTCTTTTCCTTTCTTATTCTTCTTATCATAGAAGATTCTTTTAGTGAGCTATGTATGTGTATTTGAGAATACATACATAGCTCTATGTAATGTGTGTTCTCAATGGTTTTGAGTGTCCTTTCTTTATGTAATTTCGATGACGATTTTAATAAACTTAGGGCCAGTCAATGATGGAGTCCAACGAAACAACATTGGCTTTGACTCTCAATTTTTTTTTTGTTTGTTAATATATATAGAAGGACTAGTTTCCAAACTGTTTATATAAAAGTATTCGGTCTCCAAAATCATAAAAGTTTGTGGTCTTCCTAGTCTCATGGCCGGAAGATTATGTATTCTCTTATGAAGGCACCCAAAGAAAAACATTGAGGGCCACCTTTAATAGAAGCAACACTTATCACATTCTTGATCAGAAGCTATCACAAGACCTTGATCAAGTATTTACATACACTAATGGCGTGAAAAAAATTTGGCCTTTAAATAGTAAATTTTTTTTTTGTCATCAGCCTAGTGGCTTAGTAGTTCTCTGAAAAGGGCATCACCCCGCGTTCGAACCAGATAAGTGAGTTTGGCCAACAGAGGTAGTAATCACTGTACCACTTGTCCCGCTCAAATAGTAAACTTTTTATTACCGGCTTTTTGATATTTGAACGACTAGTAGCGGATAAAGAAATATGTCTCATGCTTTGTAGCGGATAAAGAAATATATCGAAAATTAATAAGAATAGTAGCGGGGAAAAGGATCATAAACGAGTAATTCAAGTATTTTAGAAACTCTAGTCCGAAGAATAATCAATAAAATATAAAATCTTGTGTCTATTCATAGAATTTTTAAGTCTTCTAATAGTATAGATTGAAACCAAATAGGCGCACGTGGATTTAATATTCGACTATAAATTGGAGGTTTTGCTAATTACACACAAAATCACTTCGAAGTTCAAACTTTACTCGTGTGCTTTGAAGATAGATATAACCTTTACTAGTACAGCTAACTAAAGTGTCGATTTTTGTCCAAGATTCCTAAATGTTATTTTTTTTTTCCAAATATGAAAAATAAAAAATTACACGTGGAGGCAAGAAATGCAATAAGATGATGAAAGCGTGAAGCCGCCTTCTACAGAATCTATTCAACGTTTTGGGACAAGTCAAGGCCACTACCTCTGACCAAACCTCTTCTCTTCTTCTTCTCCTAATCATATTTTCAACGGTCAAACTTTTTATCACCTTCTCAGAAACTACTTCACTTATTTTATTTCATTTCTTTAACAAATAAACGAAATTAAATAACATAGAAAATTCACCAATCAGATAGTGAAATATGTTTTAAATTATGCAGACATAACGAACAAAATATATAGAGACAGACAAAATTAGCAAGAAAAAAAAAAAACCCATCACTTGTCTTTCTTCTTCAAGCTCCCATAAACACTTTCCTATAAATATATGAAATTGGTATCTCCATTAAAAACTTTCATTTTCGTATGGCTGCTGCTTCCTCTCTTCTTACAATGGACAATAGCATAACTAGACAACAACAGAACATGTATTGGTCATCACAACAACAACAACAAACCGCAAGAAGAACATCAACTTCATCTTTGGATGATCTTGAGATCCCTAAGTTTAGATCTTTTGCTCCTTCTTCCATCTCTACTTCTCCTTCCACTTGTTTCAGTCCTTCTCTTTTCCTCGATTCTCCTGCTTTTGTCTCCTCCTCTGCTCACGTAAGCCCCTCTCTGTTTTCCTTTGAGATCTATAGATAATCATTGGTCAACCTTTGAGAGTCAACTTGAGAGAAAGAGTAATGGTAATAATACTAATGGTTTTTGCAGGTTCTTGCTTCTCCAACAA
This sequence comes from Anastatica hierochuntica, assembly GCA_900406275.1. Classification (NCBI taxonomy): domain Eukaryota; kingdom Viridiplantae; phylum Streptophyta; class Magnoliopsida; order Brassicales; family Brassicaceae; genus Anastatica; species Anastatica hierochuntica. Next base: position 9,541 of record OVAN01013454.1, read on the forward strand.
CAGGAGCTCTAATCACAAACGAGAGTAACCAGAAAGTTATAAATGAAACAGAGAACAACAACAACAACAAAAACATGAACTTCTTCGATTTCTCATTCCAGACACAATCATCATCCGGCGTTTCTGCTCCTACAACAACAACAACAACAATAAACAGTTCTATCTTTCAATCTCAGGTTTGTTTCTCAAACCTCTACTCTATCTTTCTTTTCATGTGTTTTCTCTGTACCTGATCTCTGTTTGTGTTTACAGGAGCAACAGAGGAAGAATCAGTCAGATCAATGGAGCCAAACCGAGGCTCGTCCAAACAATCAAGTTGTGCCTTACAATGGAAGAGAGCAAAGGAAAGGAGAGGATGGTTACAACTGGAGAAAGTACGGACAGAAACAGGTGAAAGGTAGCGAGAATCCTCGGAGTTACTTTAAGTGTACTTTCCCAAATTGTCCAACGAAGAAGAAAGTTGAGAGATCTTTGGAAGGTCAGATTACAGAGATTGTGTATAAAGGAAGCCATAACCATCCTAAACCTCAATCCACTAGAAGATCTTCTTCTTCTTCGACGTTTCATTCAGCTGTTTACAATGCCAGCCTTGATCATCATCATCGTCCCGCTTCTTCTGATTCCTTTGGTATGCAACAAGAGGATAATACTACTTCTGATTCCGTTGGAGATGATGAGTTTGAACAAGGCTCATCAATTGTCAGCAGAGAAGAAGAAGATTGTGGGAGTGAACCTGAAGCAAAGAGATGGTACAGATCATCATCATCATCATGAGCTAAACTTTCCTACTCTATAAACCATTTTGAATATGAAAGTTCTAAGTTTTTTTGGTGTTTTCAGGAAAGGAGAAAATGAAACAAATGGTGAGAATGGTGGCGGAAGCAAGACAGTGAGAGAGCCGAGGATCGTCGTGCAGACAACAAGTGATATCGACATTCTTGATGACGGTTACAGATGGAGAAAATACGGCCAGAAAGTCGTTAAGGGAAACCCAAATCCAAGGTAAAACATCTGTGCTTCTCAATGAGAATAACAATAAAAGGCTCTTAAGAATCTGACCATTTTTCGGTTTTTTGATGAATCTAACAGAAGCTACTACAAATGCACAACCATCGGTTGTCCCGTGAGAAAACATGTTGAGAGAGCATCACAAGATATGAGAGCGGTAATCACAACCTACGAAGGGAAACACAACCACGACGTACCTGCAGCTCGTGGTAGCGGTTACGCCACAAATAGACTGTCACAAGATTCTTCTTCAGCACCATTTAAACCAGCTGCTATTGCTCGTCACTCTGATTACACTACTTCTTCTCAAGCACCACCATATACGCTTCAGATGCTGCACAACAACAACACTAACACAACGCCTTTTGGTTATGCTATGAACAACAACAACCTTCAACAAACTCAACAAAATTTTGTTGGTAATGGGTTCTCTAGAGCAAAGGAAGAACCAAACGCGGAATCCTCGTTCTTTGATTCGTTTTTGTCCTGAAGAAAAAGTAATATGTTTTCCTTTTGTACATTTGATCTGCGGAAAGGGTTACTACTTAGTAGTGATCCTGCAGATGCTAAAGTACTATATAGTCTATAGTCCATAGAGAAAATATTTCATTTGTTTTTTTACATAGCTCATGAGAGCTAGCTTCCACACACCTGTAATATGTTTAGTGTTTGTAACATAGAAGTAGAGAAATATAATAAAACCAATCAATTTTCAGTTTATATAATGTGTCAAACAAGAACACACACAGTCACAGACCTGAAGTAAGATCTGTCTTAATCAAGAATCAACTATATGCACACTTGAAAGAATGACATTTACACGTAATGTATGTCGAGATTAACCGGTATATAGACTATTGAGGTTGAAGCAGATTCAGATGAAAGATTGAGTGGAGAGTTTGTAACCGGAGAAGAGAGCAGAGAGAGCTAAAGAGACGAATGCGAAGAAAGCCATACTGATAGCTGAAGCAGAAGAATCAGTAAAGATGTTATCTTGGCCTTCTCTGAATCTATTGGTCAATGGAATTGCAGAAGATGCTGCAGATATGAGGAGATACGCTACAATCTGGAATTTAACAAAACAAGACTCTATCTCATACATCAATTTTGCATCAAGATCAATACTTTTTACAAAAAAAAATATATACACTTCTTCAAAATGTCGTAAACATTACCTGATCGCCGGAGAATTCGAGTAAAATGGATGTCCGGCGATCGGAAAATTCCTTTTTTGAGAAATGTACAAACGTTTGCCACGCAGTGTATACTGTTGAAATAATCGAGATCGCCAATACATATCTGAAGAAGAAGAAGAAAAATATCAAATTTTGAAAACCCAATTTCAAAATTCAACTATTCAAGAACTAATCGGACCTGTACTCTTCGTACTCATCGAAGTTTCTACCGTATCCATGTTTGTTAGAGACCATGATTATGAACGCAAGGAGAGAGAACAAAAGACCCAATACTCTCAAAATCGGAGAAGCTTTCTTTATCAGATCATCCCTCTTCCATTTCTGAGTAATAGCTGAAAACGCCGACGATCCAGTCGCCGGCGTCGTCTTCGCCGCCGTCTCCACGTCGGCAACTTCAACTGGCTTCTGATTGTCAGGATTCGTCATGCCGAATTCGATCTCTAGAAACTCCGATGGGGAAGAATCAGTTTGCTTTCACCGTCTTTAAATGCGAAGAGTCGGGAAGAAGAAGAAGAATAACAAAACTTGGAAGAAAAGTAAAAAAAAAAAAAACTCCAAAAAATTATTATGTTGTAATAAAAACATAATTAAGGTTTTGGGTATTTATATGTTTAATTTGAAGAAAGCGCGTGGCGGTGGCGGGAGTGATTATAGTAATTAATGTGTAATTAACAGATTGTTAAACTTAAACGTGCCGTGTATTTATTATTACTAGATTTTGATCCGCGCCGAGCACGGGATTATAAAGTTTTTCTAAAATTAAATGTCTATAGATTGTTTTTAATAGAATGATAAATTATATATAATACACGTCCAACGTTTTGAAATGTTTTGGACAAAAAACATATTTTAATATGATCAACTGTCAGTTGATATTGTTATGTGTAATTTAAAAATAGAGTTGGACATTGAAGTTTTAAATATAAAAGTAGAGTTGTGTTTTTGGTTCGGGTCAATTATGTTTCTTTCAGGTCTAGATTTTTTGGGTGGGGCTGGTACGGTCTATTTAGAAACGATCATTTACCCGTTCGAGACGATTTAGATTATTTCAGGTTCGGGCCAATTATCAAATCTTAATTGAAAAT
>OVAN01013455.1:0-12828 GCA_900406275.1 Anastatica hierochuntica
TCACAATTAAAAGTAACAGTCAAATTCTCTACAACCAAAATTCTTTACAGCCAAAAGTGTTAAAAGTCTACAGCAACAGCCAACAGTCACAGTCCTTACCAATCAGCCCCTTGAACTTGTCAGTATAATGTTTATTTTCTTGTAACACATTCCATAAATTATTAAAAAAAAAATAGAGAGGAAAATAGCTTTATTTTTTTTTAATTCGTAGGATTTTTTTTTCAAATTCGTATAATAAACAAGGGCTTGCAAGGATTCCACACATGTGTGGATATATAAAATAGGCAAAAAAGATTCCAATCAGATCATAATTTGAGTTGGTGCATGCAATAGCAAAAAAGTAGATTCCTTTTACATCAAATAGCACACACACGTTCAAACTCTTCAAGAGGGTATACACTACGTGTGGTTTTCATATTTTGCTCAAACAGTCCAATCAAAGAGAGAAAAATATACTTACCATACATGTTTGATGTTGTTAGTGTTTGGGTTGTACGCAGATCATTTCACTATCTCTTTGATTTGACATGTCATGTTGACGATCACAAACAACGTTTTGAGGTAAGAAAGAACATTTTTTAACATTACAATTACGTCTCAACCAAATTAAGATGATAAATTAATCTGATTCATCAAAGAAAAGCCTTTACTTAACAAAAAGAAAAGTGGTAGAAGTTTAAGGCTATGCGTATTAATCCCTCCCAAAGCCAAGCTTAATGATCCCACAAAGCCAATCATGGTAACTTTTGACTATTAGAAAAATAAACAAAACTGTTTGTCAATCTTCTTAATTTCTTATAATATATTTTAGGTTACCTACTATCTCTAACTCCCTAAGCCTCTACTCTAGCCACTCCTAAGTCCTAATCAAAATTATTTTTTTCAAGGTTAAAAAAATTATTTTTCTGACATTTTTTTGATAATTTTTTTTCTTTTAACATTACAATTACGTTTTTAACAGAAAAAGCATTACAATTACGTCTCAACCAAATTTTAGATGATTGTTGGGAGAAATTAATCTAATTGATTCAACAAAGAAAAGCCTTTACTTAACAAAAAGAAAAGTAGTAGAAGTTAGGGGCTATGCTTATTAATCCCACAAAGCCAATCATGGTAACTTTTGACTTATTAGAAAAAGAGAAATTACATCCTATAACAAAAAAAAAACCTCATAACTAAATATCTAACGTCCCATATTTTTTTCAAAAAAATATTTATCATTTTCCTCGTATTTTCCTTTTTTGTTAATAATGACAGGCGAAATTGTAACATTCCTTTATATTATATTATTAGTTTTTTGGAAAACCAAAAAAACTAATTAATAGTTATTTTTGTTAGATCACAAATTCACTCTTAGAAAAATAAGCAAAATTGTTTTCAAAATCTTGTTAATTTCTTCTAATATTTTTTACTAGCAATTTAAAAATAAGCAAAGTAAGGGCCAAAATTGCTTATCATTCTCCAGCTTACATGCGTGTTACCTACCTCTAACTCCCTAAGACTCTCTAGCCATTTTTAATCAAGATTTTTTTTATTACGAATTTAATTACCTCCAAATAATGGATTCAAGCAAATCAAAGAGAGTAATCATTTCTTAACATATAACTTAGGACTTGGAAGATAAAAAAGCCCCTACAAATTAGGCTCTAATCAAAAATTTGTTGGCCCCTTGATTTAGAGTCTAGACCCACTTCCCCAAACTAAGTATTTAGTTATAAATAATGTCAATAAAACCATCAATTAGATTCTGTTGTTATGATGACATAGTGTGCAATGACACCTATAAAAACAAAAGTAATCAAGGAGCTAATCAAAACCTAGATGCATAGCTTCAACAAATTCTCTGATTAAGAATATTTGTTTTTATATACTAAAGGCTATAGGGAAGTTAGGTCAAGCTTTAACAACTAATGATCCTCTATCAAGAATTTAATAAGGAATATGAAGAAATAGAGAGAGAGAGAGAGAGAGAGAGAGAGAGAGAGAGAGCATTAACAATGTATGGGAAACACTAGCAGCGAGCAAATAATGTTTAACTCACAGAGTTACACACTTAAACATCATCACATGCATGCACTGTTAGGGTTCTTCGACTTGAGAGAAACTATATCAACAGTAAAGGTTTCTCTCAAGTCGATGCCACACGGAGATGATATGATGACCAACACGGGCTAAAATTTTGGAAGAAAAGAAAAAGATTTAAAGAGAAACTCGAATTGAGACAAAAACTAGTTTATAGTTTTCTTTATTGATTGTGTGAATCATATTTATAAACCCGTATACCTTGTATTTATAAATTATAATTTTAAAAACCCGACTTCCTAAACTAAGATAATACTTAATGAATGTGACTCTTCACGAGTACATTCACATATTTAAGTCACTTGGGAAACAATAAAGAAATATATGGAAGCAGACAAAGCATCTATCGATAATTGTTGAGAGCCCGAGAACATTCTATGCTTGAGTAAGGAAGATAATAGTGTTATTCGTTTGACAGTCGTAGCTTCCTGCGGCTGCGGTTGCGTCTGTGTCAATCTCGTTTGATTATCGTTCGTTTGGCAGTCGCAGCCGCAAAAAATTTTTCGTTTAAAAGACGCAGGAAGTTGATGTAGCCGTAAGAAGTTGACGCAGACGCAACCGCATAATTTTAGACGCAAATAAAATCAGCAGTCGCCGCGTTTCACAGCGTCCAGACACAGCGTCTAGACGCAGTACCAACGTCATTCAAACGAACAAACTTTTATGTAAAATATAGACGCAAACACAGCCGCAGAAAGCTGCGTGTGCCAAACGAACAACACTAATATAACATGGTTTGACCGCTTCACGAAGAGAAAATTTTCTTTGGACTATTAAGATTCATTAGATTAGTAGACAAATGTTTTATTTTCTTCAAGGTGTTCAAATAATAGCTTAAGCACTTAGATTTTAAAACTATTTTGAAAGTTACGTTTAATATTATCCCCTGTCATTAAGCAAACCATGCAATGCGCTTAAGGACGTAACGCTTTGACAAATTGAGCCTAATGTTTATTGGGCCTAATCTGAGCCTATCGTTTATCTGGCCCAAATATAGTAATAGGCGGGAAAAGACTTTATTAGTGTATCCTGCACTTCTCCGTAGCTGATAAAAACCCACACAACGATTTGTTTCTTGTAGCGCTCTCTTCTTTCTTTTCAACATTTTACTCCAACTTCTCACAGAAATCAAAACAGTTTCTCTGCTAAGCTCAGCTTCGATCATTGTCTCCGAAGTATCTTTTACTCTAAGATTCATGGCGAATCGCTAACCTCCACTCTCTTTTGCGTGAATCTTAGCTCTGTACGGAACTATGACTCGTTGAGTTCGAAACTATCGAACTCGTCTCCCCCCTTCGGAGCATTCGTTTATAGGTTTGCCGGCGCCGGCGGATTGTGTTTCTGATCGGGTTATTAGCTTTTGAGGTAATGATTAATCTTCTTAGGTTCTTAGCTTAGGGATGTTTAACTTGTTCTCATGGCTTCTTTGTTCTTCCGCGTTAATTGGGAATTTGGTGATTCTTGTTGCTGATTTAGGGTTTCTTTTACTTGAAATGCGTTGTTCAATTTCTCCAATACGTTGAATATCGCTTTCCTTGATTTGATGATGATTGTGTTGCTGATTCATTCTAATCCCGAAACACTTATTAGACTGTTCATATTCTCATTGTTGTTTGTTCTCTCATGCTTCACGATCTATGACTTTTCTTTACGGTTTCAGTTCTATTGTGGCTCACCTTCTTTAAGTACATGGGCATGCCTTTTCTGAATACATTAGATCATTGGTTTAGATGCATTCTGTTTATATTTTTCTGCTTCAGTTGAGCAGTTACGTCTGCGAAACTTAACATTGACTTCACACTGGGAATGAATTGTTCGGACTCATTGCCCTTGAGCCCTAACTATCAACTATCGAGAAAAACTTGTTTTTTTTGTAAGTTACCTTTTATCGACTATATGTTTTCCCTTATCTCCTTTTCTTTGTTAGTTTGAGGCTGCAATGACCATGCTTCTTCAGTCGAAATCTCCATCAAATGGATCTTCACCAAGAAAAGGTGAACGAGAGGGTGTTTCGAATAGGGCTCAGTCTATAAAGTCATGTCCCGCTAATACAGGTGAGCTGTTGATACTTTGTGATAATTGTGCAACGTTATGATCTGAGTTCTCATGCTTGTTGTTATATATTCAGCACTCAGTGGGGAATCTGGAAGCTTGGAAGGGTCTTCGCGTGATCGTTTATTGTACCTCACAGCATATGATTGGGCATCTTGTGGAAGTGCATCTAAAAAATGGATCGGTGTATAGTGGTATATTTCATGCTGCTGATGTAGAGAAGGATTTTGGTGAGGCTCTAAATCAGAATTTCGTTTCATTAGAGTTGTAAAGCATAAAAACACACTACTATTGACATTTATAAATTTCTTGAAACTTCTAGGAATCGTTCTAAAGATGGCATCATTGGTTAGTGAAGGCTTTTTGAGAGGGCATAAATCTTGTTACGAGTTTGTCAGAAAGCCACCTTCCAAGATATTCATTATTCCTGCTGATGAACTTGTGCAAGTTGTAGCTAAGGTGTGCTTGGTTTAATAAACTACATGGGTACTTTTTTCTGTTTAAGTTTACGTCAATGTGTTACATAGCAGGGAGATTACTTTGAGATTTAATATTTTCATTCGTTAATCACTGAATTTTGCATTAGGATCTCTCTGTATTCAGTGATGGCGTGTTAAATGCCGTTCCGAGTGAGAAGCCTGTGGAGCTATTGATGGACTCTTCTATATCAAAGTCTCACCATGTTGATCAAGTAAAAGAGCTAAAGCCCTGGGAACCTGATGAGGATGTTCCACAGGGAATGGAGAATGTGTTTGATAAACCTGGGAACAGGTATATTTATGTATAAGTATTTGAATTTCTTGTCCACTTTATTTTTTGGTTTCCTAGCCGAACATTTTAGTAGAGAGAATGCTGGGAATGACTAGATTATCTTTAGACTATGAGTATGATATTCCTTTTGGAATGCTATTATCTTTCTGTATCTCTTGTTAGCTAGATTCTTACCTTTTAGTGAAAGCATATATTATATTATCAGGAAGAGCCCTTGGCAAATCTCCATAAGATTAAAAAGACTATGAGCCATTTTTGCTGTGTAGTTATCTGGCTTTTTCTTTCCCTGATACCTCCCATCGCTTGTTTGATCCGTTTCTGCTTGTAGGGAATGGGATCAGTTTGAGGTGAACAAGTCACTGTTTGGAGTAAAGAGCACTTTCAATGAGGAACTCTATACCACAAAACTTGAGAGAGGTGCTGGGACTAAAGAGCTGGAAGAGCAAGCTCAGAGGATTGCGAGAGAGATTGAGGGAGAGTATACCCGAGATCCTCACGTAGCAGAGGTAGGGGGTTTATTTGCAGCTTGATTCCTACGTTTTTGCTGTTGTGATAAGTCAAAATTTCTAATGTTCATGCCTGCAGGAAAGGGGCCATCAGTTTAATGAGGAATCTGATATTGATGAGGAAACTAAATACTCATCTGTCCGTCCAGTTGATGGATGTGATGATAGTGGTGTTGATGAGGAGGACGACAAACTGCTAGATGATTTCAACGATCAGACTTTTGGTGGTTCATCTACTTCTGATGGCCAGAAGCCAGCTTCTTCTAGTGTCAAAGGCTATGAAAAATTACAGGTATGGTTGATTCCTTCTTTGATAGTAGTTTCTAGCAGAACAAATGTAAATCAAATGTATAGTTGATATTACCATTCATTTTCATTCAGGGTGATAGTCAACCTTCTCGGAGTAATACAAATGTAGATCAAAGCAGCTCGATATCTGAAGGTGCAAAGTTGGGTGGTGGTGTAACATCAGGGTCTGAGACTGCTGCTGAGAAAGAAAGACGAGTCAGTCAAGTATCTGGGAAAAGAAAATCAGAAAGCTCATTCGGGCAACCAGATTCTAGAAGTTCAGAAAGCCGCCCAGCTCCTCCAACCTCTAGTCAGCCTGGACTATCATCAAGCTCGTCAATTGGTTCAATGTCCTTAGCAGAAAAGTCCACTCTTAATCCAGATACAAAGGTTTTTTGTTTTAAATTTGATTTTCTCCAAACTTGTTTAATTGTTGAATTGTGCGTTTGTTTTGATTTTTACTAATCAACAGTGGTTGGGTCTGATCAGGAATCCAGAGTCAATCCAAGCGCAAAGAATTCCGAACGAAAGCAATCAGCAGCTGCTGCGCAACCTCAACCTCCAACATCAGATGTCTCGTTCTACTACCCTGCTGGTCCTGTTCAGCAGATGCCTAGAATGCGTGCAGGTTACGGAGTAAGTTCACTGTAGTGTATACAGCCTCAAATTACTCGAAAAAACTAAGAAAAAAAACCCTGCCATGCGAAAATTGGCAGATTCTGCAATATCCTGGGCAGCAGTCGGAGATGTATTATATTCCTGAGCAATTTTATGTTCCTGGGCAGCCGCTGGTGATGTATTATATTTCTCAGGTTTGACACTAACACAACAATCACTATTCACAAAACCCAAAATAAAATGTTAACGGAATTGTGATGTTGTAGTACCCACAGCAGCAGCAAATGGTGCATGGTTGGCCTATGCCGCATCCTCCTCCTCCTTACTAGCCGGTTATTGCTATTTCCATCTTCTTTTTTAATTGTTAGAAGAGTTAAAGCTTTTTGGATGCTGACATCTCTCTGTGCTTGTGTGTATTTTTACAGGAAAAAACCCAACGGTGAACGAAACCAACCATCTTTTTGGGGTCTCCATATTACTAGCACACTTTTTCTCCATTGTAGAACCATCCCATCGGAAATTTAATATCTCCGAGCTAAAGAAAAAAAAAAGAATAAGGATCTCTACCCTCAACTCCCTGTGTTTTCTTGTATAGGAAGATATGTGCATATTTTTAGGAGTAGATTTTTCTCAAGTCTCCTGACTCCTCACTTCGACATTAGGCCTTTTTTTCACCAACATTAGGCCATTTTTGGGTCGTCAATGGTATCTTTAAGTAAATAGGATGGAGGATGTTTTCTTGTTAACGAAAAAATGATGAAAATAGAACTAATTAAATAATCTGCAATAGACTTGGAACATAAGAAGAGCACACGAGTGAGATACGATATTTGGGTGTAGTAATTCCAAATCTCGCAGGTTTCGCAATATTCGCAGATCTAAAGTATCCATCTTGTCCGACGATGTGAGCTGTTTGGTAACGACACATATTATTCTGTCTACGTCCATCGCACTTCCCTCAGAGATGTCATTAGAAACCTAGAGAGTATTTCCGCGACCAAACGCACAAGAAGTTCAGACATCCTCGTCATTGTTTTTCTTAGGTTTCAAAAAGGCAAAAAAAAACAAAAAACAAAAAGATTCATCGTATACTATATAGAGACTGGAAGTTAAGGTAGGTTCCCCTTCGAAACATCTCCCTTATGTGTTTTCAAGTCCTTTATTTCTTAATAAAAATAGAGAAATTGGGTGTATAATCCTTAAAGTATACATGTTATGGTTTAAAGATCATCAACGCTTGAGAAAGTATAATGACACATGCCTCATAGTAGGCTTTTTGGTTCAACTGCCTCATAGTAGGTTAAGAAATGCTTACCGTAGAAAAACTTATGATAAAGCTTAGTACAACAAAGCATGAATGAATTAACTAGTAAGATTGAAAGTGATACATGTGATTTCGACGACCTTATTTACTCCTTCCTTGTACCGTAATCCATTTCACATCTTGATATGTAGAGGTTACTCGGACTTTCACTCATAGCACCATCATTATTTTCTTGCTCATATGTTTGAGAATTTCGTCCCAATTCTTGAGTAGTTTGATGAGAAGGTGTACTGTCATGTGAAAAGGAATGTGGATAGGCCGACGATTCATCTGCTCTAGCCAACTTGGTCTCAGAGACAATAATAAGTGCTGAAATTTCTTCCATAATTGTCTTGTGAGCTGGAACAGAACAAGTTTCTACTAATGATGATGAAGTAAGTTGAGAGTTGGAGCCAGAGAGACCATAGTTACTTTTGAAAGAGTAGAGTTGTTTACTGGTAAATGTTTCTACACACTCTTTTGCTTGAGAAGACTGGTTTTGGTTGATGGATTTCCCTTTGTTGTTTTCTTCCGTGTCTATTCTTTTTTTTTTTTTTTTACAAATCACTCTCTTTTTTCTTTTCAATTTCTATGTGTTTTAAAAAATAAAATTTTATTGTATAAAAATGATTTTTTTATTGTAATTTTTCATAACATGATTTTTTTTTAAACTAAGATATATTTTTCAGTGGAAGTGAAAAATACTTTATAGCTTAAATAATTACAAAATGGTAGTATTATTTGTTAAATACTAGTATATATTATTTATATATTTGATATTTGTTTATAAGTGTTGTGATATTAAAGTGAGAACTAAAGAGGACGAAAGAGAGAGAGAGGAGTGCTCAAAGGATGAGTCCCTTTCTTTTATTATGTTGATGATGTTCTGTTAAGATTAGATTACAAAGGAGAGTGACAACCTATATAGAGGAAAGTGAAAACATAAAATAATGTATAAGGCGGCAAGTGATGAGATAAGGCAGCAAGTGATGGGATAAAGATAATATCTCAAATAGATAATTATCCCTTTGATAGTTATCTAACACTCCCTTTTAATTATCCATCATAAGTAGAGTATTGTAGATTGTCTCGTTAAAAACCTTGTCATGAAAAAATCCAGTGGGATAAAAACCATGACGAGAGAAAAAAATTACAGTAGTACAATCTCTCCCTGAAAATGATGAATCCTTCTTTTCTCAAAGATCTCGTAGATGACGCATTCCGATACTTCGGATATGTTTTCTGAACATCGTAGTTGGAAGCGCCTTTGTAAATAAGTCTGACGGATTGTCACATGAACGGACATATTGTACCTCCACCTCTTGATTTTTCTCGAGCTCTTGGGTGTAGGATAAAAATCTTGGAGGAATATGTTTCGTTCGGTCGCTCTTGATGTAACCTTCTTTGATTTGTGTAACACAGACAACATTATCCTCAAATAAAACTGTTGGCTCTTTGGTAGTCACCAAACTACTCGCTTCTTGTATATGTTGACTCAGAGATCTGAGCCAGATGCATTCTCTGCATGCCTCTTGTAGCGCAATTATTTCTGAATAGTTTGAAGAAGTAGCTACCAAAGTATGTTTCTGGGATCTCCACAAGATCGCTGTTCTACCGATAGTGAAAACGTATTCGGTTTACGATCTAGCTTGATGAGGATCTGTCAAGTATCATGCATCTGCAAAACCAACTAAACCAGATTTCGGGTTTCTAGTATAAAATAACCCTAAGTCAATGGTTCTTTGAAGATAACGAAATATATGCTTTATTTCTGCCCAATGTCTACGCGTAGGGGATGAACTATATCTTGCAAGCAGATTAGTAGCAAATGATTTATCTGGTCGAGTGCAATTTGCAAGATATGTTAATCCGCCTATAGCGCTCATATAAGGTACTTCGTGACCTAATACTTCTTTGTTATCTTCACAAGGCTAAACAGATCCTTGTTAACATCAAACGATCTATTGACCATTGGGATACTCAAAGAATTCGCTTTATCCATATTGAAGCGTTTTAACACTCTTTTGGTGTAGTTTGACTGATGCACAAATATTTCATCTTTCAGGTGCTCTATCTGGAGCCCAATACAAAACTTTGTCTTACCAAGATCTTTCATTTCTAACTCCTCTTTCATATGAGTTCGTGCATCATCAATCTCCTTTTGAGTAACAATTATGTTCAGGTCATCAATATATACAGCAATGATCACAAATCCTGATGAGGATTTTTTAATAAAAACGCAAGGGCATATGCATTGTTTACATATCCCTTCTTTAACAAGTAATCCATAAAGTGATCGTTGTAACTTGACTGAACATATCCCCTTAGACAATGCTTCTTGCATTTTTGAACTTTCAGGGATCTTTAGTCCCTCGAGGATTTTCATATAAATATCACTTTCCAGTGATCCATATAAATATGCAGTCACAACATCTATCAGGTACATCTCTATAGTGTTGGATGTCGTTAAACTTATCAAGTACCTGAATGTGATTGCATCCATGACCGGAAAATAAGTTTCTTCATAATCGATTCTCGGTCTTTGGGAGAAACCTTGTGCCACAAGTCGGGCTTTATACCTTGTGACTTCGTTTTTCTCATTTCTTTTACGCACAAAGACCCATTTTGCATTCAACTGGCATTACATCTTCAGGTGTAATGACAACTGGTCCAAAGACATTTCTTTTGTTGAGCAAGATTAATTCAGTTTTCATGGCCATCTGCCATTTCTCCCAGTCAAGCCTTTCCTGACACTCTGATACAGTTTTTAGATCTGAATCCTCAATTTCATCATTAATTTCTTTAGATACAAAAAAGAAAACATTCCATCAATATCCTCTATCTCCTTTCTAACCCATAATTTCCCACTATGTGTATAATTGATAGAGATCTCATATTTTTCTGTATCATTTTCGTCTTCTTGACAAATTTCACATGGTTCTTCTGGAACCTTTTCACATACGTCTTTTGGATACTTTTCTTTGTGGGGCTCATCTAGAATACTTTGCGGGGCATATTTTCTTATGTGGGTCTTCTGTGTCCTTTTCATTTTGTTCTCCCAATCTCTTTTTCTTTCGGGGAATCTTACCTTTAGACTCAATGGGTCTTCCCCTCTTTAATTGAACCCTCAGTTCATTCTTTTTGTTTCCATCTATATGTTCTTCAGGAATATTGATTCTGGATGGAATATTTGTTGCGGGAATATATGATTTCGTCACTCTTTTTGTATTGGTAAACGCATCTGGTAGCTCATTTGCCATATTCTATATATGTATAATTTTATGAACTTCCAGCTCTCGTTGATCTAGATGTACCAAAGATGGTGTACACCATGTTATATCTTTTGGAATATCTTTGATTCCTCCCCCTAACGCTAGAAATTCATTTTCATACAAAATGGCAATCAGAAAATGAGCCGTAAACATATCACCAGTGCGTGGTTCAAGATACCAAATAATACTTGGTGACATATACCCCACTTAAATTCTCGATCACATTTGTGGCCCCATTTTTGTTCGTTTCGGCGGGGTAATAGGAACATATACCGCACATCCGAAAACATAGAGATGGGATATATCTGGCTCTCTACCAGACATCAATTGTAGTGGGGAATTTTAATGATATGCACTTAGCCCTATCTGGACCAATGTTGCAGCATGCAAAATAGCATGTCCCCATACTGAAATTGAGAGCTTTGTTCTCAATATTAACGGTCTTGCAAATAGTTGCAACCGTTTGATTAAAGACTCGACCATGCTATTTTTTGTGTGAACAAGAGGAGTTGGATGCTCAACATCAATCTCTATTGACAAACAATAATCATTAAAGGCTTGTAAAGCGAATTCACATGCGTTATCAAGCCTTACTTTCTTGTCTTTCTTTCTTATTTATGAAAGCCCATCATATACCCTCATATCTTTTATATGAGTTATATCTCCAAAAAATGCTTACATAACTCTAAGAATTTGGTACTTCAGGAACAACTTCTTTTGAAATGCTTAAAATGTAAACATTATGTAAATTCTGCTTTAGGATCTTTTGAAGTAACATCTCTTTTACTAGATGTTAAACTTGGGACATCTAAAGACAACTTTGTCTTTCAAAATATCATCCCATATAACTCTTCACGAGTTCTTATCAAATAGGTGTTCCTGGGAACATAGTTCTGATATCAGTAATCTTTCAAAGATTATAAATATCTTAGAGGTACAATTCAAGCTATCCATATACTGCCAGACATATTTACTTGGACTTCTGGTCCAAAAATTTCTCGTTTTTCATGCGAGCTTTAATATACACTTGATTGCCTCTTTTTTTTTTTTATCTTTTGGCCAATATTTTATTCTCTACACTCACCCAATGAGGTAGAGTTATGATCTTCATTCTTACTTAATCAAAATGTGCGCTTTTATTTATATTGTCGATAATTTTCTTTCCTTTTGGTTCCACTTTCCGTATTGACATGTTTAATCGAGATCTCTTTATCATAATCTTTGATTTATTCAGGTACCTTATTTATTATTCATCATGTCAACGGACTTTTCAGAATACAATCCTCCCTTTTTAATAACTTGCTCCCTTTTTCGAGGATTTTTTTTTAATTTTGGAACCAAATAGTCTATAACTTTTCTTATGTGCCATAGACTTACTATCAAGAAGATCGTCCTTCTGGGACACATGATATTATTGGAGCATTATTTTGTAATGCTATGTTTTATTGTAGTACTCTCGGTTCTCTTTTTAATAGTAATTCAAAATTGAAAAAAAGGTTAAGTAACACATGTATTAAGGGAGTTAAACTAGTTATTTTTATGTTTTTGAGAGTTGATCTCGATAATTTTCACATACATTAATTAATTGAAGGAACAATATCTATTATATTAAAATAGAGTCACTATTTTTATCTACTATTGAGAAGTCATAGTAAGATCATTTAATTAATTACATATGATATATTTGATTATTTATATTAATCAACTAAATATCTAATATTTCTAAAAAATCTTAGTAATCAATAAGGATATTAATAATAAATTAATTTTAACTATAATTTTGAATTTTACTTTTAGTTGTAACAAAATATGTTGAAAAAAAATCTAACAAAATCTTGCTAAAAATTTAAATATTTTTATTAGATAATGTATTAATTAATTTTTTTAATTATTAATATATTATTATTATAAATTAATGTTAGTTAAAATTTCATTA